>BQNB010028637.1:0-56468 GCA_026074375.1 Tanacetum coccineum
TTTGGGGGTGTTACATAAAGTCCTAGCGAACTTCTCCTCCTCCAATCACAAACACTCTCCCACGAGCTCTTTCATCTCCATTATGATTTCCACCACCTTGATTCTTCAACTATGTACATTTACTCCTAAAATGTCCTTTCACTCCACATTCAAAGCAAGTCACTGAGGTTCTTTGAGTTGTTGCAGCGGTAGCTAGGGTAGGGGTCTTGCAGTCTCCTATTCGTTGACCAACCCTCTTGTAGTTTTTACATTGGATAGTGTATGGTCTATTGTGGTGAAGTTTACATCTGTTGCAGTGAGGTGCGGTTCTAGCATATCCCTTCTTTTTACTCGACCCTTCAGTAAAAGCCCTAACTACTTCCTGTCTTTTGTTTTGCTGACCAGAGTTACCCCTTTGATTGTCATCCCACTTTCTTTTGTTGTCAACACTCTTTGCAGCCTTAGCTCGTACTAATATGGTCTATTAGACCGTGAGCCATACGAATTGCTTCCTGAATTTTGGTTGGCTTAGAGGAAGTTACATTTCCCTGAATTTCTTCTATGAGTCCCCAGATATAACGTTCAATTTTCTTATATTCAAGAGTGACCATAGTGGGAAAAAGTAGTGCCAACTCTTGAAAACGTTTGGTATAACCAATGATGTCAATTCCCTTAACCTACAAGTTCCAGAGTTCAGTTTCCATATTTTTTACTTTGTTCCTCGTACAATATTCTTCGGTCATCATCTTATTTAACTCTTTCCAATTTGTTTCATAAGCAACATCAATTCTAACAGACTGTACATAGGCATTTCACCAAGTCAATGCACCGTCCAACAAGTGCAAGTAACATATTTCACTTAGCAGTTTTCTACACAATTGCAGATGTGGAACACAGATTCCATATTCTCAAACCACCTGGTTAAGCCAACGGCTCCTTCAGTCTTGTTGAAGTTACAGGGCTTGCAGGTCAAGAAATCCTTGTAGGAGCACCCACAAGTTGTGTGCTCCACTCCTCTAACACTACCACTAGTTCCATCGTTCACACCAGTATCGATGTTTGGGTTTGCTTCATAAGCTGTCAGTGCATCAGCCACACATTCGGCTATCAGTTGTTCAATAGCACAGAACTTAGGCCTTGTCTGTTTGTTGGCATTTTCTTTAAAATCACAAAAGATAACAACAAACAATGAGATTCCATATAAGGTAAAGTCATGACACGCATAGATATAATATAAACAACCATGATAAACATAAATCAACATCACAAGATAGCATAGTCATAACCAACATAATAGAATTAATACTTGTTACATCGTTTTAAAAAATAAAAAAGTACAAGCGTCTCATTAATGCTACTAGTCGATTATTACTCGACTTAGTAGGCTACAACAATAATAGAAAGCTACAAGTGATACTAATCTACTAACTAGTGTCATATGGTCCAAAGCGCTTCTCCAAGGCTCTAATGCATGTCTTGAGAGTAGCCTCCCTGGCCTCACTCTCATCTAGACAGAACTCTAAGTCGAAAATCTGCCCATGTGCCAACACTAAAGCGTCATATAGGGCATCCATGTCCTGCTGAGTAGCCTCAGCAATAGTGTATGATCCATTGATCTGCTGCTGCATAGTATCCATCCTGTCTAATGGAAGCTCATCCACGTGATCCTGAAGTGCATGGATCTCCCTCTCATGGCGTGTCATGCATGCCACGAGCAGTGGGACAGTATATTGTATTGGTTATATAGTGATCGAATGAGTATAAGCTGTTGTAGAACTTTTTGCCTCAAGCCTACGAGGTAGGCCCTCCTTAGCGCCCCAACTACGGACCATGCGGGATAACCACTCCTAATGGTGAGCAGCCAGCCTCTTACGAGGTGTAGTATACTTAGCCATAGCCTCGACGGTAGCAACTAGATGTAGTGGTGTCATCCGAAACCTCTTACAAGGTGCTAGGGTAGCAGCTTTAGTCGTAGCCTCAGCAATGGTGTCTCTGGGTGATGGTGATGGAGGTGGTGATGGTAATGGTGGTGGTGAGGGTGAGCAGGTCCTCTTACGAGGTGGTTAAACAATAGACTTGGCGATGGCCACCTCAATAGAAGGAGGAAGTGTCTACGGTGCACACACCATCTTCCTCGATGTAAACATCAGGTGTGTCCCGTTAGGGTGGAGCCTGTACGGACTGTAGGATGGAGTCCATTCTGGCTGGATGATAGAGGTGGGTACAATAGGTATAGCCTGCGTAGGTGGGGCGAGTGTGACTGATGACATCAAATAACGTCTATTTTATAGCATCGTTTATCCTATGTTATTAACCCATTTTATATAGTTATTGCAAAGAATTGTTACTTAATCATTTATATTTGAGAATTGCAGTAATTATGGAGTAATTGGTGAAAGATAGCAAAAGGCGCGCATTTTAGAGCTTAAATAAAGATATTTTGAAGATTACTATTCTAAAGACCAATACGTCGTATCCATCAAGAAGATACGGCGTATCCGTGCCTGCACTCACCAAAGACCACCGAAGATTAAAGAGCAATACACCGTATCTAGAAGACTCAATACACCGTATTCAAGATATGGAATCAATATAATATTCTAAAAGATATCAAACATGGCCCCTACTCTAAGAAATCCCTAATACGCCGTATCCAACCCATTGGATACGCCGTATTGAACCGACTTCCATACATTATAAATAGAAAAATCAAAAACGAGTTTTAAGTATGCTAAATCATATTCTCGATACCTAAACCACAAAAGTCGATTTTCAGAATAGAAAAAGAGCAAAAGAGGCCGAGCAACGTATTCAATTCCATAGGAGACATCGTGTAATTCCATATACTTTAGTAATCATTCAGTTTTTGGTATCATTCGTTAACTCGGTTAGTTTACCTTGGCTAAATTTTTACTCTTGTATATATTATGACGTTTGAAGGCTAATACCTTCAGGTATTAGCCATTATTATAAAGATCTGAATGTTTGGTATATGTTTATATCGATTTCTTGATTTATCATTGTATGCTTGTTTATGTTTATCAATTTATACTTGTTTACTCGCTTTTGTATGCGACCTATCGTTCAACTGGATCTAGCTAAGTGGACCAAGTGGATCTAGAGTCCAAGATAGCTCTCCATATAGTAATTTATACACCTAGAATAATAGTTACACAAATATTGTCCTTCTAAGTCTGTGTCTAGGATACGCTTCCGGCTTAACTAGTCAATTGGATATTGCCAATGGTTTATTGACCATGTTGAATAGCAGGTAACCTAGATAATTCAACAAATAATGTTCTGATTCCATTGGATAGTTGGATAAGTGGACTACTAGTGTATAGATTGCCATTAAACGGTAAGTGGGTAAAGTCTCTATGAGCTAGGGTTTAACAAGATCACCATTGCTTTAATCCCTAAGATAGATTATAATTAGCAAATAAGGATGCTTTATGTGAATGCTTTAATTGTGACAGAATTAACGTGTCTAGGTCTTAGGATGATGTAACACCTAAGTCTTAAGAATGATATGCCACCTCGAGAGAAGAAATCATTGCACTCAATAAACAAACCAACGTTCTAATCGGATTAGCACCCTCAGTCACCAAGCAGCCACCCATGCACCACCATCATCACTTGGCCACCAAAGTTTTATCATACCTCGTCATCCACCTTAGGAAGCCACAACCTTTTTCCTTCTTCGACATTCCATGGCTACATTTCTAGCTTGTTATCACTCACCATCTAGCTGCCCTTAGTCACCCCTACAACCCTTGGCCACCACACCAAGTTTACTTGGTCACTAAGGGTGGTCCGTGCCCTATAAATAGCCAAATAAAGCACACCCTTTCATTTCATCCTCACAACTCTTTTCCACCTTAAATCTAAGTCTAAGCCAAGCCTTAGCAGAAGTAGAAGAAAGTACAAAGCCCTTAGAAGCCAAGAACCAAGAAGAAGAAGCCTTGAAACCCATTTCCTAGGCGTACAAACCCAAAACCCTAATTTCGACCTGTTTTTAAGTTGTAAGTCATTCCATTTGTTCTATAAGTTCTTGCTTCGTTTTAGATCTTTCATTAGCTTTATTAAATCATGTGTAAGTCCTTTGTTCAAGCCTTGAACCACCAAAACCATACGGTTTGATTTTCCTAAACCAAACGCACCCATTTTGGTATTTATGTACACAAAAGCTTTTTATAAGCTATAAGCTTGTAAAGTATTATTTAGTTATTTAATAATCATAAGCCTGAAAATCTTTTGGTGATTCCAAAAATACACTTTGCATGGTTTTTAGACTAGTTATGAAACGATTTCCATGCATAGGGGTATATATCATAACTTTTTGAAATTATATAAGTTTTGTACCAAAAATGTCATATTCCAAAGTTATAAATATGAGGGGCTGTTTTGCCAAGTTTTAAAGTTAAATGTTTAAATTATATATACTTTATATATAAAGGACTAACTTTGTAAATATATATAAACCAAGGGTATATATTGTCATTTTGCATTCTTAAAGGTATAAAATGTAATATTTTTATATAAATTATAAAAATATATTTAAATATTATAAGACTCGATTTTATTAAAACCCGACACATTTGTCGTTATCATTCATCGATCGAAACACTATAAAACAATTATGTTATAAATATAACATAATTTATCATCCTCTAGCTTTTGAAGAAACTTAAAATGATAAAATCTTATCATTTAATCTATAACGTACCACGTTACTAGGGAATTTCATGTGAGGGGTTTCATTTGGGTAGACGTTTTGACGAGTTGCTGGATTTACGATTTAAAGTGTCCTAGCTCCTCAAACTTTTATACATGACCTTCGGGATTATGATAGCCCGAACAGTGATACGATATTTTCACAAGTTATCAAACCAAAAACCATTAAACTTTATGAAATAAAGTTTGAAATATAAACAATCGGTCTAAGACTTGACATGTTACCTCAGGTTGCGTGACAAAGCCGTTTAATATCATCTGAGTCACTTTTGACATCAATCAGATTTCCCTGAATTAAGGTGAGTTCATAGTCCCACCTTTACATGTTTTCTAAATCCCGTGGGAAGATACATGCTATAACCATAAATACAAGTATTTTTCCAATTATATGCTATCCTGATATATTATTGCCTAAGTTTGCCTTCACTGCTAATATTTCTTAATCATGAACCATTAGTCACTTGCGAGTGAACGTGAATATTGTAGATAGATCTATTGGGGGTGTTGGTGTACCCATACATGGGGTAACCAAACGCTCTATATTTGAGAACAAATGATAACTTTGGCAAGTTACCTTTCTTTAAGGACAATTGTTCCTTCAAGTCGTAAATTGACTTCGGTTGATTTAATGTTGTTGCATGAGCTTAGGCAATAATACGTTTTTCTGTAATTGTATGTGTTGCAATTATTACCATTATGAAGTCTTGTGTTCGATTTATTACATTTCAAACTGATGAATTTCCACTCAAACCGTTGTGTTGGACCCTTTTAGCAGGTGTATCTCAGGTAATTGAGATCTTGGCACGGAGTGACATAGGACCTTGAGGCGGCAAACTTGTTATCATTCCAAACTTTATGTTTTCATGTATTTTGGACCTCTTTTTTAAAACTCTGAGATATTATTGAATGATAATAAATTTTCCCAATAACGTCTCTTTTGAGTCGTTTTCCTATGTTTATGACTGTTGATTCATAAAGTAATACCCTAATAGCTTCGCGCTATATGTCTGTTAAGGGGGTGTTACAGATTGGTATCAAAAGCCTCGATTATAGAGATCAAGAGTTAAACCTTTAACTATATCTATTTTTCATCCAAGAAAGTCTTCAGTGCCACTGCGTTTCCGAATCATATGTAAAAGATTACATAACTATTATTATTAAATATATTAATTATGATTATTTCACTGGGGTTATTTCAGAAATATGTCTTCAAACACTTCTGACTATATCTACCCTATTTCGTACATTGATGTCGGATGTTGATGAGGCTTTTTCCTTTACAAGTCTCCTAATTATACTCCGTCTTCAGGACATTCCCAACCTCACCGGGAACACCTCTTCCTAATCCTTCAGTTGATTTATTTATCTAAGTATCTTTTGGCCTCACTAGCCATCTCACCTTTCCACGATGATCCATATATAAAGGTTATGCAAGCATATAATGCTACTAGTAATGAATCACCTATTCTACTACCACAAACTCTTATTGTTCCACCAATTGTTTTGCCTCCATCTCTAGTGTTACCACTATCATCAATGTTTGATTCCCGAGATTTCTTTCTTCCCAAGGAGATTTTACCACCTAAGAAACGAGCCCATTCCCGATCATCCTCCTTTACATCTGCTCTACCTCATGTATTTGAGATTGGAGAAAGTTCTCATAAGACGCATCTGGAACGTCATGAGGAACAAATCGAGACTATTTTGAATCACCTAGATGAGCTCCCTCTTGAGCGCATTCAGCATATAGAAGATATTATAGAAGGTCTTGGTAATGGTCGAGTAATCATACAACAAGATTTTGACCAACTAGAAACCGAACTTCAAGAAGCCCGTACCTAGATTTATGGATTTCAGAGAGAGCAAATAAGGCATGACGACGAGATTGTTCTTGCTCGCGTCAGGACTTCTACTCTAGAGATACTCATCGAGGATATCCAGGTTCGCCACCGATCAGATATGAAGAGTCTTCTGGACAAGATCCATGAGCTCAAGAACCACAAGGGAGGACCACCAGACTACTAGACTAGATCCTTGTCATTTACAGCTTTTGTTTAGAATCCAACCACGGGATGTGTGGCATAAATAACGACACTTGTCAAATTTTGGTTATGTAAAATATGTAGACAAGTTGTTTATGACATAATGAAGTTGTGATTCCATTATACCTCGCTGTTTCATGATACCGATTTCTGTATGTCATGGTTGTCTATCCTATACCCTGTGTTAAGGTTATTCATGTATCTTATCTTTATGTATCCAGGTTACTATGGCTCTTTTACCACCAGGCTTTCTCGAACCTTTGTATCCGGATATGATTAATGCTTAAGACATTAAGCATATAATTCCACCTACACCACCTAGAGATACTAAGCCCCCTGTTGGATCACCCATATTGTTATCTCCATCATCATCAGTGGGATCTTCATCACCGGTTAGGTCAACTACACCACCACTAGACTATCCCTTTAATGAGTCTATATTCGCAGAGTTAGATAACTCGTTATGGATCATACCGCAACTATTGGTAAGTGAACTAGTCCTCGAGGAACTTAATGAGCCAGATGCTTGTTAGAGTGTCTATCTTTGGAAATCTTAGATTCCAAAATTTTTCGTTATATTCTGCAATGTAATATCAAAGAATTTGTATTTCTTTGTTAGGACTTGTATCAAATAAATATCTATGTCAAATGATTTCAATATCACTATGTATGAAAATTTTGATTATTATACAAAGACTTGTGATATGACTATATCATTGTATGGATTCCTATTTTATGTTGTCTTGTAAATGTTGATAGAATGGCTCCCAAGAGGACATCAACATCTGAAGCACCAACCATGACTCAGGCCGCCATCAGGAAACTAGTTGTTGATAGTGTTACCGCAGCTCTAGAAGCACAAGCTGCTACCATGGCAAATGCTGACAATACCAATAGAAACACCAGACAGAGTGGAACTCTTGTAGCATGAAAATGTAGCTACAAAGAGTTTATGAACTGCCAACCTTTCAATTTTAAAGGTACGAAAGGAGCTGTTGGCCTCATCTGTTGGTTTGAACGAACTGAATCGGTATTTTCCCGTAGCAACTGTATCGAGGACTGCAAAGTGAAATTTGCTAATGGTACTCTAACTAAAGAAGCTTTGTCCTGGTGGAATTCATTCGCCCAACCTATTGGAATAGAGGAAGCCTACAAGATTCCCTGGTCCGAATTTAAAAAGTTCTTAATAAAGAAGTATTGTCCCCGAACTGAGGTTAAGAAAATGGAAGATGAATTTTACAATCTGACTGTAAAAGGAAATAATCTTAAGACTTACATTATAATATTCCAGGAATTGGCAATTTTATGCCCAACTATGGTGCCAAATTCTGAGAAACTCATGGAAGTCTTCATCGGGGGATTACCCAGAAGTATTGAAGGAAATGTTACCGCTTCACATCCTTAAACTTTGGAGGAAGCAATTACCATAACCCAGAGGTTAATGGATCAGGTAATAAAGCATAATTTTGTGCAAGGAACCAATGATCACAAACGAAAGTTTAATGATAGAAGGAACCTTCACCAACAACAACAATACAGTATACGACGTAAACAACAATAGCAACTGCAACAATGATCACCAACAACAGAATAGAAGGTAAGAAATCGTCAAGGATTATGTTGTCACCTCAACTAAAAATAGTAGGTATACTAGAAAGTTCCCCTGTGTAAGAAATGCACCCTGCATCACACAGGACCTTGCACTGTCAAGTGTCAGACTTGCAACAAGGTGGGTCATCTGACCAGGAACTGCAGAAACAAAGGGCCAGCCACTAGAAGCAACCTACAACCAGTATCCGTAACTTGTCATGCCTGCGGAGAGAAAGGGCACTACAAAAGTCAGTGCTCAAGAGCAAACAACAATGCCCACGGAAGAGCATACATGCTAAGGGACAAGAACTATAACACCCCGTGTTTTAGGTCATTGATGTCTTCAATAAATCCATAATGGAATCTTTTGTTATGTACGCAATGCTTTAAATCATAAAGTTAGGTTAAATCGCGTACGCAAAAATTAGAGTTCAATGTAAACGGGCATCTCAACCCATCAAACGTTTACATCAAGCAAAAGTATTAAATAATTATTTTGAGAATTATTATGGTCTTTGTTCATTTTATTTTTATTGGTTACGTAAAATTGCTACGTTTCGCGATAAAATACGTTTAGGCATTCCCGGAACCACCAAAACTTTTCTATGCTTCAACAAATACCCACTTTTATATCCAATACATAAAAATTACAAAAATATATCATATATATCATACATAGGCCGGATTTGTTGCTATTTATACAAATATATATGAGGAAAAATCTGCAATTTGGTCTTTGTACTTCATATCTACATTAAAAACCATATACATACTTTGTTCTTTACCAAGACCAAGTCCCTTACGACTCTCATCTTATTCTTGACACTATTGCGCAATCTTTTTGACCATCTATATCTTATATACATGCACTTCTAGTAAGATAACACATAGATATCATAAACACTTAAACAAAAATCAAACCATTCTCCTTTTTCCTCCTTGTTTATCCCACGGCTCAAAATCCCCAACACAAACAATACATACAAATTTATTCTACAATATTTACAAACACTTACACATCATATCTAAGGTCATACAAGAAGGTTTGGAAGCTTGGTTGGTTGATTAAGGAAGTTAATCAAAGAAAAAGGAAGATTAGGGTTTCATATTGAATTAGGGTTTTCATAGCTTGCAAGCTTGGGTTTTAAATCTAAACAAGGGTTTAGATCATATTTCTCATCATTATACATCATTATCATAAGGTTATCTAAGAACCCTTATCTTCCCATTTCATGATTATATGCATATATGAGTTCTATATAGCTAGAATCATCATTTAGGACATTTAAACATGTAAAAAGAGTTTTTACTTTTGATAATCATTTTGTACACTTTTACATATGTTGTGATAATGATAATATCATGTCAAAATGGATCTAAAAGTGTTATACCATGTTGGTTAAGTGTAAAAATGATTATGTACAAACTAAGGTTTATAAAGTTTACTTAATATGTTACAAGTAAAAGTAATGCAAATGACATGTTAATCTTGTTTATGGACTTTTGGTGATGTTATATGAACACTAAAATAAGGTTATATTGTAAGTATAACACTTGTACACTCATGGTTATTGTGTAAAATGGTTATGTATAAAACTAGTGATTAAAGGTTACATAAGAAAGTTATTGTTTAAAAGAGTTATTATGGACTTGTTATCATGGAATTTTGGACAAGAGATGGACTAATGGACTTTATTATATGTAAGACATATAATATATATATAGTATAAAAGACTTATGGTAAAATACAAAGTTGAAAGTTATAGAAACAAAGTTTACATATGGAATCAAGAAAGACATCCTAACTTTCTGTTTTAATTCGACATACAACCTGTCCATTTTATTTTTTTTATAAAAATAGTACGTCCATGATGATTCCAAAAAGTCTAAGAAACTGAAAAACGGATAAATAACGAAAAAGTTACTAAGGTTTTAAAATAACAAGTCTACGATAATAACGGATTTATAAAAGAATTTTTATAAAACAATTTATAAAAATTATATAAAAAGAAAGTTTAGTATTTATACAGATTACACATATTTTTAGGATTCCAAAATGATAAGAAACGGAAATTTTCAATTAATAACGAATGAGTTATGAATTTCGCGAGTTTACGACAATTAATACTTTTATAAAACTATTTTTATAAAAGTTACTATTCTTGACAGAAACATTTATTTTTGTAAACCTATAAATAAATAGAACTTTCAATTACAGAACGTGCTAGAAAGAATCGCTTAAAAACGGAGCTATGCGAAATAAAGACGTCGTTTACGGATTTTACAATAACTAAAACTATAAAAATAACTTTATAACTGGTGTTAACAGTAAAAAGTACTGTTCATCAGGGGATTAAAAATATGAAAATGTCAAATTATGATAACTCGTCATAATACGAACGCGTGGGCATAAGAAACGTCAAAATCGGACTTAAAACGCGAAAGTTACGCCAGTTTTACTACAACGGTAATTATAAACGTTTTAACTTATTAAACACAATTTTTCCAAAACAATTAGATGGTGATTAGTTATATAGAATTATGCATGGTAGTAATTACCCAATGTGATTAGTACTTATACGGCCTTAATTTAAATAGGTTGCATCTGACGATTTGCGTGGCACATTATCTGTGATATACTTGGTATTTGCTCACTTAAGGTGAGTTCATAGCCCCACGTTTTACATGCTTTTATTTTACAAGTTTTTGAGGTGCTAGGGTTCTCTTAATAATCGGCACTCTTTTGAATCAACGGTGGTTGGAAGATTGTTTTCGGTATTCGTTAGAATCAACAGATTCAATTAGTAATGTCTTACTATTTTCGTTACTTCTTGTTATGATTTTGAAGGATCATGCCGTCAAAGAGACATTTCCCTTTTATTTAATGTAGCATTTGGTCTTGTTTTGACATTGTGTTTTGTGTCGGCCATGCTTAAGTAGGATGATTTATAATCGTCTTATTGAAATGAATTGGGACGCTTCTTCATTTGAATAAGGAAATTATAAACCACCGAACCATAAGTTTATAAGTTCTTACTTACAAGGATTGGGACGCCTCTTTTTGTAAGTAATAAATTATAAATGAGTGGGCTTATGTGTATCCGACATGGCGTGTGTTCTCAATTGTGCGAATCATCCTTTGGGCTATGAACTCCTTTCAACTCGTAATGTGTACAAGGATTTATCCGAATTTGTATCGACTGCCGTGAGCTTGATAAGATATTAGTATCTTTGTTGAAAACCTCGACGATGGCTTGTGTATATCCTCACCGCATCGTAAGTAACCATTCGACGATTAATACGAATTGAGCGTCGGGACGTCGCTTCCTAAAGGAGGGAAAACTGTAAGAACCCGAATTTAAGGTCATTATTTATTTTGACTTATATAATAATTTTCTAAATTATAGAAAATTTTTCATTTTATTATTTTGTCGATTTTGGAGAAAATCGTCGGATTTAAATAAAAATGCAATGCGTTAAAAATTTAACTAGTTTTTGAGCAACGAGAAATCAATGACTGCGTATGTTGGCCTCGAATGCCAATTATATTTTTATTTTATATAAATTTTATTTTTAAAAGTTTACATGTGCAACCGAGTTAAAGTTTGCGTTTTAGGAAAAAGTGTCGGACTAGGAAAGGTTTTAGGGCCCGAGACTTATAAGTATTATTAGTTAGGAAGAAGCGGGCTGAAACCCACTCCTTCCTCTTGCTATAAACCGGCCATAGGCCCCAAACCAAACACCCTCATACTTTTAATCCACTTAATTTGACCCACTAGCTAAATTAGGCCCAAGACCCAAACCCAATATTTTCTTTTATATAACACTCGACACATACACACTCTGTAAAATCAAAACACAGACAAAAAAATTTCTTCTTCCCTTTTCTTTCTTCCTGTTTCGACGCATAACCCACCAAAACCCTCAATTGATCTTCAAAACCCCATTAAATCTACTCCTTTTCACCTTAAATCAACACTATTATAAACCCTAATTGTTCCCCAATGATAATAACAACCATGCATCAAGTTACTTAAACCTTTGATTCTTAGAAGATCTTCCATTTGTAAGATTTAAGGATTCTTGTTATAAAAGAAGCAATTAGGGTTCAATTGTGAAGGATTGGCTAAATAAAAATCAAGGAAAAGTTTGGGTTCTTGCTCCCTTGGGTTCGGCAGCCCCTATACCCATCATAGGGTTTATGTGTTGATTTTCTACTATTATTCTTGGTGTTGTAAGTGTCCCTAAATTTTTCATACTTCAATTAATTGATTCTAGTGTTAATGCATGTGGTTGATTGATGGTCTTTTCAAGCATGCATGCTTTGATCTTGTGAATCTTTGGTTTGATTTAAAAGTTATGTTATAGTGTAAGGGATGTGTTTGGGAGATGATTAGAAGCCTTGCATGATGATTGATAATGGTTAGAATGAGTTTAAAATAGGTTTGGAAGGATTATCTAGGGACTGTTTTGGGGACAGCAGGTTGTCGCCCCATTTCCTCAAAATTTTTGGCCTGTGCCTACTGATATAATTTGATATTTGGAAAATAGACTCTTAGGGGATCATGTGGTAAATTGGATGCTCAACCAATTCCTCCGTATGAGGGAGATATGGTCAAAATACGACCATGGGTCAATTCTGGACATTGGATTAGGAAGCATGTTAATGTCAGGGTTTTTGAACCAAATGCTTAGGTTTTAAAGCTTGGGTCAATGCTAGACATCTTATAGAAGCTCCAGCACTTGGCCTCACATTCATTACTATTTTAGTTTAGGATTTATGACTAAAACGGAAAAAACCAAGAAATTCAGTGAATATTTTGGGTAGAATTAGGGACTGTTTCCAGATCAGTAGGAAAACGTGGGATTTTATCAAAATTTTGGCTTAGGGTCTGTAAACAAAAGACATGGTTGGATAGATATAGGTCTTAGGTACATGTGGCGAATTGGACGCTTTTGTATCGTATTTCCGGAAGGAGGGAGATATGACTTATTTACATAAGAAGGGCAAGCTGGCTAGCTGCTGTGGGTAAACTTGTTTTGCTCCATGTGTTCTGTACAGGTGGTTGAGGTTTTAAAACATGGTTATATCACCTATATATCTATAAGCTTTCACCTCTCTCTTGGATTCAATGTAAAGCTATTATAGGAATATGATTTCATGGCCAATACCGTAAACTGTAAATATTTCAGTTAACATTTCTGTTTTGAGTTATAAGTTAGTAAAAAATCTTTTCACGTGGATTGGGTAAATGGTAGGTTGATTGGCTTAAAGTTCTGTAAACTAGACTCAAGGACCTTTCTAGGGATGAAAACCTCATGTTCATATCTTTTACGGATTAGGAGATATGGATCCATAAAAACATGTCAAATCAGAATGTAGAGTTTTACGTCTTTTGTTGAGACATAAAACGTATAGATACGCATTAGCGAACAAAAAAAATTAAAATATGAACTTAGAGATGCATAATGGAGTATGTCTGACAGGTTATACATCATATGGATTAGAAAAAGACTTTAGTTTTGACCCGACTCGGGGTTGCACATGTCTTGCATTTTTGTAAACGTTATTGGTTGCGATGTACGCATCATTCGGTCGTACTTTATTATATAGTAACCGAGCGACATAATTATAGGTCGCGGTCGAGTTCGTTATCGGTGACGCTTCGTGATTGATTGATTATTGATTGTGGTCTTCAATCAAGGTGAGTTCATAGCCCCACCTTTGCTCTTTTAATGGTTTTCGTAACTATTTTCGGGGTGAGAATACATGCTTGTTTTACTAAGTAAAATGTTTCTTTTTACTACTTAAGCGTTACATGAATTGTTTTCACTAAAGCTTTGGCTTGCTTATTACATGATTTTGATACATGTTTGATAAATGGTGGTTTACCATTGGAATTATTGAAGATTGAATTGCTTACTAAATGTTTTGAGAACATTGATTATCTATTTACAAAACCGTGAGTTTTGAAACCATTACTTGTTTTAAATTGGACACAAGTGCTTGAAGAGTATGCTTGTCCCGATTATGAGATTATTCGCATGAGTAGATATTGCCAAAAGTCCCCAGATTTGAACCGTTAATTTGCCCTATAGTGGGGGAAGCGCTAATACATTAAATAGATCTATTGGGTTGACAACCCCGTCTGAGGGTATGGATCAGTTGAATAACATGAACACCCTGTTTAGGACGTTTTGTATTGAGAGGTAGGTATCTGGCAATTGTACCTTGTATGGGGCAAAATTTGTGAGCATATGAAAAGATATATGCCGTGTCAAGGCGTCGGTGTCATGGGCTCATGGCGATAATGTGAAATATGGTATTTGGCAAATACACTTGATGTATTGATGTTGGTTGAACTAAAAGCTTGTGGTCCATTACTAATTATTACTTGATTATTGAAATCACTATTTGGATTTTCGGAAATAATGCTTTGAAAAGTTGTAACGCTACTTTTCTTAAGGAAATGTCATTTGAATTATTGCAATGCGGTTTTTACTAAAACCTATGAATTCACCAACATTATTGTTGACGTTTTTGCATGTATTTTCTCAGGTTATTATCTTGCTAGCTGAGCAGTGGGAGCATTCGGGACGCGTGGATATCAAAACTATAAGGACTTGGTTTTCTTCACATTCGATAAATGTTTTCTTTAATTATACAAATGAGTCACGTTTGAACTCATGTAATCTTGTTAAATTATAAATTGTTGGGACCTAAATTTACTCTGATTTATTTAAACCGAATGTGATATTTTATTAAACGTCTCTTTTGAGGTCGTTTTCTGTAACTTGTACTTTATGCTATGAAGTAGCACCCCAAGTGGCATTCCGCTGCATTGTTGAAATTTTGGGGGTGTTACATTATTATGCATTTGAGGTTATTATCATTGTTCAAATTGTAAATATGTCAAATGTGAAAGTATAGATTCAAAGTATAGATTACGAATTAGGTCTTGATTTTTATAAGCGACTTATTGAGTTTGCGTAAAGTAGAATATAGCTTAGATTAAGTTTAAGTTTATTAAGAGTATCTTCGTTGGTGAAAAGTTTGGTAAAAGCATCTTCGCGCGTGAAAATACAAGAGATATTTTTCTTCGCTAGTGAAAAGTTTAGTAAAAACATCTTCACGCGTGAAAATATAGAAACTATTTTTCTTCACTCATGAAAATGTCGAACGTTGATACTAGTATTATATAAGGATACTCGTTCGTACATGGTATAATTTCTTTTTTGATATCTTATGCTTATCCTTAGGTTCACACCACTTTCTATATATATATAAGGGTAAATGTATTAAGTGTCGACTTATTTTCCGGTCACTTAGTTATTTTTGGAACTTATTGAGAAAAAATTGGTATAATGTTCAAAATTTTAACTTGAAGTAAGTAACCATGGTATTTTGTTGGTTAAGGTTATAATACAAGGTGTATGTGGGGCTTTGGATGGAGCCGTAACTCCTCCGAATAAGTTAGTTACGCCCAAATTTGTAAAACTAGTCCAAATGGGTGACCGGCAGATGATTGTGTGTTAATGGGAAAATTTTGGCTTAAAGCCTACTGTGTTTTTACATAAATAAATAGTATAATACCTTAGGTCCTAGTGGAGAGTTGGATGGAATGCCAACTCTTCTGGATGGTCAAGATAAGACCAAAACCGTAGAAATGAACTTAGTGTGAACCCATAATTTACTAGGCAGATTATTTGACCTAAATTGGATATGTTTTGAATTGGAGGATATTGGGTTTATACATGGGTGAAGGGTACATCATGTGAGGACCATGTGGTTCTTTGGGTAGAGCCTTAACCATTCCGGATGAATGGGTTACGACCAAAATGGTTAAAATAACTAAAATTTGTGCCCAGAATTTCAAATTAATTTATGACCAGAATATTTCATACTAAGTGCCCTATTTTCCATATCAAACCTATAGAATTTAGATAAACTTAAACATGGGCTTTCGTTTGGGGTCAAACCGAGTTTTAAAATGGGAATTAAGCTAAAAAAAAAATGGTGGAACGGGAAAACGTTTTAATTAATCAGATTTGGCTTATGAGAGTAAAACAATAATTTGACTTAGGACCTGAACACTTTGAGTTAATTATCTTGTAATCTTAGTAAATTAGTGTCTTACATCTTGTTTGAAGCGAAAACCTCATGTTTGTACCTATTATGGATTTTGAGATATAAGTATATTAAGTCGGGCAATGGCAAAAATCGTTATGTGATATTAATTACTACATGTGTGTATAGTACTATGGTACGTCATAATAAGTTCTTTTACTTTAATATTTTATGAGCGATGTGGTGATCTCAGAAATATTTACGCAATTTTACTTTGCTTCCTTTTGATGATATTGGCATTTGGTGTATTTTGTCAAATCCATTAGTTATTTTGTTGTTCAACGCCGAGTTTGAACACCCTCCTTATGCTTTTAAATCGCATATGTTGCTTGGTAACCTATTGTTTTAAAGTCTTTCAGTTGATGGGAGTACGACTTTAGCTTGTCACCTCGGAGGGTGCTTTCATTTATTATGTGAACGTTGCTAGGATTCTCTTAATAATCGGCATTCTTTTGAATTAGCGGTTGTTGGAGTTTGCTTGATTACTGGTATTCTTTTGAATCAACGGTGGTTGGAAGATTGTTTTCGGTATTCGTTAGAATCAACAGATTCAATTAGTAATGTCTTACTATTTTCGTTACTTCTTGTTATGATTTTGAAGGATCATGCCGTCAAAGAGACATTTCCCTTTTATTTAATGTAGCATTTGGTCTTGTTTTGACATTGTGTTTTGTGTCGGCCATGCTTAAGTAGGATGATTTATAATCGTCTTATTGAAATGAATTGGGACGCTTCTTCATTTGAATAAGGAAATTATAAACCACCGAACCATAAGTTTATAAGTTCTTACTTACAAGGATTTATCCGAATTTGTATCGATCACCGTAAGCTTGATAAGATATCAGTATCTTTGTTGGAAACCTCGACGATGACTTGTGTATATCCTCACCGCTTCGTAAGTAACCATTCGACGATTAAGACGAATTTAGCGTCGGGACGTCGCTCCCAAAAGGGGTAGATGCTGTAAGAACCCGAATTTAAGGTCATTATTTATTTTGACTTATATATTATTTTCTAAGAACCCGAATTTAAAGTCATTATTTATTTTGACTTATATATTATTTTCTAAATTGTAGAAAAATTTCCATTTTACTATTTTGTCGATTTTGGAAAAAATCGTCAGATTTGAATAAAAAGTGCTATGCATTAAAAATTTAACCATCTTTGAGCAAGCGAGAAATTAACGACTCTGTATTTTGGCTTCGAATGCCAATTATATCTTTATTTTATTTTATGAAAATTTAATTTTTAAAGCTTACATGTGCAACCGAGTCGAAAATTTGCGTTTTAGGAAAAAGTATCCGGCTAGGAAAGGTAATAAGGCCCAAGATTTATAGGTAATGATAGTTAGGCAAGAATGGGCTAAAGCCCACTCTCTCTCCCTCTCTACATCAGGCCGAACTCAAAAACCCCCACATCCCTTTTATTTTTATCCAACCCATGACCCAAGCCCAAGTTTACTTTAATAAATATTGTTATAAAAAGGAAGCCCACTACTCTTTTTATGTATAAGCCGAGCCAAACACACACACAAAGATCATAAAATCTCTTCCAATCTAATCTCAAATCATTCCTACATAAACCCCCAAGATCAAACCACATGCAATTGGTTTTTCTTAAATTTTTGATTTTGAAGATTTTAATTTTTAGGGTTATAATCAAATTGGGTACAATTGAATAATCAAGGGTTTATAATCAAGGGTTTTTGCAAGTTATTGGATAACTAAAAGTTAGGGTTTCTCTTGGTTTGATCTTGTGTGTTTTCGGCAGCCCCTACACACCCCTCTATAGTTTGTGTTTGATCATTTAAACCATCCCATTGTAAGTTAAAAATACTTTTCTTAAACCCTCTTTTATTGTTTTGATTTTCTAGGGAATGCATGTCCTTGATTATTGGTTTTTATGAACATGCAAGTCATGATTATGGTTGATCTTGATTAAGTGGGATAAGTGATGTAAAATAGGTGTTAGATGATTCACTTTGATGATTAGTGGCCTTGTGATGAGTTAATTGGAGATTTGAAAGTGTTTGTGATGGAGTTAGGAGTAGATTTTGCGGACTGTTTTGATAACAGCAGGTTGTCGACCCTTTTTCTTTCTCAAACATTATAGCTTGTTGCCTACTCATATTAAGTGATTATTTGGATATAGGACCACCTTAGGGCTTGATTGTGTGTGAGTTGGATACTCAACCAACTTCCTTCGGAATGAAGGAGTTAAGTTAAGGTCAAATTACGATTGGTAGGGTTAAATCTGGACCTTCGAATATAAAACGTGTTAACCTCCAGGTTTTTGAACTAAAGGTTTGGGTTTTAAGACATGGATTAGTACTTGAAGTAAGAAAGACTCTTACCTTGGTATGTCATCCAGCCCTTGGCCTCATGTCCATAGCTATTTTAGATTAAGAATTATCCACTTTTCCGTAAGGGATAGAAGTTCAGCCAACTTTCTGGTTTGACCTTCGGTTAATAAAAATCCATTTTCCATGGATTGGTGAATGGTAGAATTGATTGGCCAAATGTTTTGAAAACTAGACTCATGTGGTTTTCCAGGGGAGAAAACCTCACATTCATACCTATCATAGATAAAGAGATATGATTAAAAGAAAATGAATAAAATCTGGAAAATAAGTTTTCTATTTTGAGTTTCAGTTAGTAAAATGAACTTTTCTCTTAAATGGTAAACAATTGGAATGATTGGCTTAGTGTTCTGGAAAATAGGTTCCAAGGGATTTCCAGAGGTTCAAGCCTAATATTCATAGCCTTAATGGTTTGAGAGCAATGCTCTCATGAATCTGACCCAAACCAGAAAATAGACTTTTACGTCTAGGATTGCATAATTCTTGGAATACTTTATAATATTATGTCGCGACTTATGATGTAGGTCCCGGCTAATTTCTTGGAGTCTTATCGTTGGTTTTTGATTTCTTGATTGCTCTCGTCTCTTCTATACGCGGTGATTTCATAGCCCCACCTTTGCTCTTTTAATGGTTTTCGTAACTATTTTCGAGGTGAGAATACATGCTTGTTTTACTAAGTAAAATGTAATATAAAAACTTACTTTAACAAACCTGTGAGAGACGTAAAGCAAAATTTATATGATTGATTTTTTATCAAATTTTATACCTAAAAAATCCAACAAATATAAAATGAAAAATTTTTAGGAAAAAGATAGGAATTGTTTAAACTATTTTTTGAATTTTTTATTTAATGATTTATATCTAAGATTTAATGAATAAAACAAAAATAAAAAACTTTTTCTCCCTAAAAATTAACACTAACATTTTTCTTATAATTTTTCCAAAAATAACTAGATTTTAAAAAATGAAAAAAATTGCAAAAAGAATTTAAATATTTTCACTATTTTCTATTTTTTATGGAATTTGTATAAGAAAAAGATATTAACTAAAATCTATTTTAATTTTCTAGAAAAATACAATCAAATGAAAAAAATATAGAAAAATGTTTTTTTAAAACTCTAAAAATGGTGCAGAAATTTTTATAAAACAAAGCAGGGCCCCTAATTTTATACAACCTATTAAGAAGTATTGCAAAAAATTAAATTGAAAACCTAATTTTATTATTCTATTTTTAAATCTAAAAGGAAAATTTAAATGAATTAAAAAGATATTGAAAAAAACAGGGTAGAAACTGTTAAAAAGGAAAATAGAGGATAGGCGGGCTAAATGTCTAGAATTTACACTATAGAAGAAACGGGTGCCCTTGCACTATTAGAACAATTTACAAAAACAGACCCTACGATTTAACTTATTTTTGCTATTGAAAATGTGCTTTTCATCAAACTCAAAACTTAACAAAAGTTTCAAGTTTAGCTTATTCCTAACAACTTTAACAAAAGGACATTTAGCTTTTAACAACACAATAAGCTACAAAATAAGCAAATAGATTGCTGTTACACAGAAAGTGCTAGTTTAAAGAGCTTTTTGGATTCTAGCTTATATTGAGCTTATTTCTAGGTGAAAATGAAAAACAAAAGAAACTTATTGCTGCTTAAAATGTGATTTAAAGGATTCTAAACTAAAATTAACCTAGAGTTAATAGACAAAATTTAAGAAAGAAAATATAAGATGGAAAAAGTGCAAGGTTTTCTCTGAAACGTGTCTTTTAAAAGTTTTTTCAAAAAGCTAGAATGCTTATTTTTTTGATTATTTTTATTAACTGCTGAGATTTTGTAAATAAGCTACTCTAGCAAATCTAAATTCTACTTAGTAAAAAGGAATTTCCTTAAAACTTCACAAGAATTGTAGATACTTAAAAATTGAACTTTTGCAAAGAGACCAAATGCTGAATTTAAAATGCAATGCTGTGATTTTGCTGATGCAATTTGCTTTGCACAAAGATGCAGGCTAGATCTTTAAAACTAACTCTTTACTAAATGCAACTAAGTTAACACAAAACAATTTTTTTTACTTCTAAGTTGATTCTAAAATACTAAAATCTAAACTTCTTTTAACTAAAACTTGCCCTGGTGCTGGTAGAACTTATTAAGCTCTAACACATCCTGAATTTTTACAAAACAAAAAGTTTTAAAAAACCTGTTTGAAAGCTTGAAACATATGACTTAACTCAAACTAAGTGAAGTGCCTATATAACAGTCTAATGTTGACTTTAACAAGTCAAATTCACTAAATCCAAACACTGCCTTAAGTTGACTGCCAAAATATATCTTGCACTTAAAATCTATTTAAAACTAAAGCAGCTTAAACCTAATATCCACTTCTTCTAGAAATGACTTAATAAAACTATGTGAGCTATAAAATCTATAGCTTATTAGTAAAAACAAGCTAGTTACTCTACTAGGCTTATACTTAACTATCTATGACAGAACTTGAAAAGTAAAATCTAGATGAATTTTAAGCCTAAAAACCAGATTAACCAACCAATTAGTCTATTAAGCTCAACTAATCATAATGAAACAAGATTAAGTTTAGATTTCCCCCCCCTAAAAAAAATTTCAACTAAGTAATAAGCAATATGTAAAAAGCTATAAATGCTAAATTGAACTTTAGAAAGAGAAACCTGAGATTAGAAGAGCCTTCCAACACTTAAATCTATCCAAGTGGTAAAGAGCTTAAGTGTTCAATAGATGGCACCTTGGCCTCTAAACCAGCTAATAAGCTTAAATGGCTATTAGAGCTTAAACTCCTGTAGCTCCCAAAATTGTACACAAAGCACGTCAAGTGATCATTATTTGATAACTTTGATAAATATAAAGTAAAATAATGCTTAAAGAACAAAATTTGACTAAAATTGAGCTTAACAAAAAGCAATAAGCTCTAAATGAGCTTATTATGATTAATTCTGTATTGAAATTGAAATCAAAGAGACACACAAATATCATTGTAAACTGAATGAGAAATTACTAGAAATTGAAATGTACAAGTTTAAAAAGGAAGAGTTACAAGAAGCTTGTAAGCTTCAATTGCTTAAAGTGAAAGGCTGGATTTGCTTAAAAAATGGACAACTTACAAGTAAAAATTTTTAAAACTAAAATAACAAACCACGTTCAAAAAGTGATCCCAAGACTAAGCCTATTTTATAGAGAAATGGGGGATGAAGAGGAGGAAGAATTTCTAGAATAGTCCATTTAATCGTGGCCTTTGATCTTTTGAAGCTTATTTGTGGCCGTTGGATGATGGTGTAGTGATGTGTCGAACCCAATCAAAACCAAATTGTATGCCTACGAGGGCGTTTATATGATTGGGGAGGGTTTATGAACGAGTTTGATTGTTTATAGAGGAGCGGGGGTGGGAAAAATCGAAGTTGGGTTTGTGTAGAAATTTGGCGGGAAAAGTTGTTAGGTTGTTAGGGCTGTTAGGGTTGTTACGATAAAAGCGGGTTCAGTTCAAAAAGTTTGGAGTGTTGGCAATACTCGTCCTTGTCTTTGTATCCGCCCATTTCTAGTTATAAAGAAGGTTTAGAAATGGCAATATCAGCCCTTGTGTTTTTCCTTCTTTTTTTTTTCCGCCTTTTTTCTCTTCTTTTATAAAAAACATACTTCTCTTTTTTTGGGCAATTTTGGGGCCCTTGAATCTTTTAAAAAACTTCAAAACAACAAAAAAACAAGGCCCTTGAATCTTCACACCTTGTCACTAATGGTCCCTTGACCTTCCAATTGGGGGTCTTTGACATTCCTTCTTTTCTCTCTGTGACTCGGGCCCTCATTCCGCTAGATTTCTTTTGGTGGGGCTGATTCTTCACTCATGTTCTTGTCTCTTTCTGTTATCTGTCGGTTTTTTTGATCTTTGTTTTTTGCCTTCTTTTTGTCTTTTATAATCCTTTTTTCCTGCATCAATTGGACACAAAAGCACACTTTTTTCTATTCCTTTTTTGGCATTTTAAATATGCTTTTATTTTGGCAAAATCTTCATCCTATCCCGGTTAATTTAATGTACAATTTTTAGCAAATACAAAATTCCCCCAAACTAAAGGATTGCCCCGGGTCCCTCAGGCAATGTTATGAAGTATACACTTTGTAAACTAAAGAAGGAAGTATCCAAAGAAGCCCTTGTATAAAAACCTTTTATGAATTACCCTTTAAAATCAACTTTTCGCTATTTTCTCAACTTTAATCTCATAGAAACACATTAATCGGCCCCCCCAATCACTTATCAACTTTGCAACTTTTAGGCTCATTGAAATAAGGCTACTCCCGAATTTAATAGAGCACAAAAAGAGAAAATTTTCCGTCACCTTGACTTTTTCCAACTATACTAAACAAAGTAATAAAGACAAGATCATTTTTGTCCAATAAAATCCCAATGATTAAGCTCTTATTACTTATAACCTTGTGGAACTTTATCACTCCCGGGAATAAATTAATGATTAAGAATTGTGCACTCTTTTTAAAACCTCAACCATAGATCAATTATCTTCCATAGTTGAAATTCATCTAATGCTTTACAAATAACCTGTGAGCTCAAATGTTAATAACATATATAAATCGCGACTCAAAGCTAAAAGCGATTAGGAAACAAAACTTATAATATTGATATTGGGAAAATGAAATTTTTTAACAATTTTAACGCATATCTTTATATTTTTTTTTTCATATGCTATATATTATTTTTTTTTTTTCCTTTTGCAAATAGGGAATGTGTCTTATAGTTTCGAACCCCTACTCTAGGCCTTTCTCATCCCAAATAAGGATATCGCATACAACAAAAACCCGGTGTCTTAGTTTGAACACCCACTACTTGATCCGCTGCTAACGTTTGTGGTTATCGGACAACCAGAATCACCTTTTCCTACAAAGCCCAGAATCCAAAGTTCCTTAGTGCAATCATCACCTAGGGCCGCGGCGCTCCCTAGTGATGAATGCACGTATGAACCTGAATCCACGTACATAGTTTTAAAATCCTTAGTTTGCGACCCCAATCCGAGTCTTTTTTCTCTCAACAAGGATACGCCAACTGATTAAAAACTACAAATTAGCTTTTAGTATTCTATATTTTGCGAATGCTTCAATTGCACGAAAAATAATGCATTTTGCACTTAGAAATGCTTCATGGCATTCTTTTTTTTATAATTATCTTTTTGATGATGGAAAATTTTTCACTTTAGAAAATCAACTTATCACTTTTTGAAACAAAAATCTTAACTTAACATATTAAAATGAATTCTTTTTTTTTCAAAATGTAAGTACTTTTTCAAAAATGACATGGTTGACTTAGCTAAATAAAAAGAGCACGTATTGATTAAGTTGTTAAGAGCTTATATGGGAGTTAAAAGACACAAATCATTCATATAATAAGAGCTTTTAGTATTCCAATTAACCTTGCTTAAGCAAATAACACTTTTATATTTTAACTACAATCATTTCATGTTCTTTACACATTTTAAAAATCCAAACACTAGGATTGTGAAAGCTTGGGCCCCTATAAAAAAAAGGTAGATTAAAGAACTAGGCTAGGGCATTTTTTTCATCATTGCTTTTTCACTATCGCGGTCAAAGGCGAATTCAAAAAAAAATTTAACTTCCTACTTCTCACCACGGACGTAACAAAAAAAGAGGTGTTTTTTTCTCAAACCTAAGCTTTTCTTATATTGATAAGCTTTCTTGTAAGCAAAAATTTAAAAAATTTTTCTCCCACTTTTTATTTTCTCAGAAAAAGGGCAATTTCAAAAAAGATTCAAACAAGAGTTCGTGAAGTGCAAGTCAATATCGAAGATATCTCGTCCCCAAACCAAAGTGAAACTTGTCCTCAAAAGTTTAAAAATAAAGGTCAAAAAAAAAGGAATTTTTAAAAAAAATTATAAAAAAACAAAAATTCTAGAGGCCAAGCAAAAGAATAGATGTTAGTTCGATATAAAGGACAAGAAATAAGAGATATCCTTATATAAGAATAGAAGTAATATAGACCATCGATGGAAAAATGAGGAATGCTTTCTGTCCTTCCAACAATTTATTTTTAACCCATGAAGCTTCCAAAATCCGGAAAAAAACCCAAACAAAAATCACAAACAAAAAACCAACCAAGAGACGAAAAAGGAACAAGCTTCTCTCTTCTTTTACATTCTTTTCTAGCTTCAATAAACATCTCTAAACAACGGCTTAGTTTTTTGCTTAACACCCGAGTACAAGCTATCTACTCCCTCCCCCCCCAAGAATTAATTTGTCCTTGGGGAAGCAAAGAAAATAGAAAGATAATGAAAAAGAAATAAAAGGATAAGCATTGGGGTGCCATCCCGAACGAAGCGCCCTAGTTTATTATAGAAGTCCCCTTCGCTTGACTCTTTCCCCAAAACTATTTTTTCATGGTGGATAATTAGCAATGGTGAAGAAACTCTAAGAGGTGGAAACCTCCCCAAACTAAAGATGAAAGATATACCATAGCATTTTTGATTCCGGGTTCATAAAACTTTTTAGAAAAGATTTTCAAGAGAGAAAATGTGAACCCGAAAAATGCTTTGGTAACATTAAAGTTCATTAAGGGTGGGTGGAGAGGGTCAAAAACATCAAGAGTCAAAAGAGCTTTAGAGGATGGTGCAAACTCTTTTGAAACTCCTGGTCCATAAAATCCTCCTTGTTCAAAATTACCAAACCGGTTGCAAAATTTTTTATTCTCTCATTAATTGTTGAGAATAAAATATCACCTTCATGAAAATCCAAATCATTTCTTTCAACATGACTTGACCCACCGGGTTCAAGTTCATCACTTAAACTCTGAAAAACGTTTGAACTTGATTTGTCAAAAACTTTGGTGGTTTCGATCACTATCAAACATATCATGTCTTCAAAATCCCACAATCCAATACAAAATTCTTTTCCACTCATCATTGTTAGAATCTATCTCAAAGAGATCATCATCACTATCAAAATCATCTTTTGGTAGAGACTCAATTGAGGGTTCAGAATTCACTTTTGGAGAAATTTGTTTAGATACCTCATTAGAAATGTTTTCCTCCCACCCCCTCCGTCATCTTTCAAAAAAAGAGGTTTCTATATAACTCGCTTAAGAGCCGTCCTCATGAACCTCCTCCTTAAAATATGACTCAGCATATTCTTTCTAAGGGAAAAATCATCTTCATTCTCAAAGAGGGGGTTTGAAAAGTCTTGAAGCTTTTTGAAAATCATCACAAAAAGGAAAATACAATCTTTTTCCAATTTTTGGTGAACTCTCTTGGGTTTGGAATGAGAATCTCTTTTTGTCTAATTCTTTTGTTTGAATAACATAAATCCTCATTCCCCATTGTGAAAGAGTCCTCAAAATTATTGTTTGGAAAGATGTGTGAAATTGCCACTTATGGTAGCTTTTTTTTATTTTTTTTTTCTTCGTTGAGAATGATTTTTTTTTAAAAAAACCCCTTCTTCCTTGTTAGTGATTTTTAAAAAGTTAACTAAAAAAAACAAGCTTCTCCTTCTAAGGTGACTGTAGTTCAGAAAATTCCTTTAAGCTTCTTCCCTTTTGTTTAATAATGTCACCCAAAGAGATTCAAACTCATCAACAATAGCTGAATGTGTAAGGGAATCAATCTATAACTATTCCAGTTCACAAACATCTTTGAAGACGCCGTCCATCATAAACATCCATCATGTGGATTGACTCATAATATCTTGACTACCATCCGTTTAAAATAAACTAATCTTATCCAAACCATCCCGATTATCACTTCACTAGCCTTCCCCGTTGAACATCAATTAAAGACCGTGCGGTTTCTCAAGAAAAGGTCCTACCAGTATCAAAGTGGACTTGGTAATTACACTCAAAGAAGTCAACTACAACAAAGTTCGGGAGGCCAGGGAAAGTAAATTTTCCCACCGGGACCAGACATCTCTAACAATTCCCATTAGGAAAACCACAAAAGAGAGCAATTTGCTAGTTCTAAAGGTTCATCCAGGTAGATTGCAAAGCAGGAAGGAGGCCTAACTTTGTGTATACGAGAATGGCAAATAAGGTTGATACATGAGCACTGGTCGGCTAAGGCTTTGCATTTAAGCTCAACTAAAATTACACGGGATTTGATGAAACTGTCCCCGGGATTCCCCCAAGCTTTTCTCTTTTTTCGGGAAGCATTTGAGAATGAATTTGCCCGAGCAAGTTTCACTCACCGTGTATAAGCCATCTCATTTAACACTTCTCTTTTTTGACAACAAGCTTTTTTAACTATCTTTTTGATACTTAGGTACTAAGATTAAAAGCATTCTGCCAAAGTAATGTCCATGTGAATCCTTTTGAAACATTCCCCAAAAACTTTTGTATATGCACTTATCATTTTCCACCCCCACCTTTCTTTTCAACACTCTAACCCTAAGAAGATATGGAAGTTTGGTCTCTTTAGAAGGTTCTTTTGATGGTGGAGAATTATCAACTTGAGCAGAAGAAGGCTCAGGAGAAATTGGACTGCTCACCGGTTTAACCGGATCATGAGATTTTTGGATTAACACCGGAGGTGGGATGTCCCTTTTGGTTGCTCAGGTAGCACCTTATCCTTATCATTGGTCACCATCGGTTTCCTTTTCGTCAAAGGTTCATTCTCATCATAGAGCGAGGTGGAATTGTGGCACCAGTGTGTAAGAAAGTCCCCGCTTTCGAGACGTAATGGCTTCTAGCTTCACACCCTTGTGTTTTGTTATTGGTATTACTGGGTAAAGATTCCTGAAACATTGATGTATTTGTTATTTTCCCCATTTGTTTTTGAAACATGTTTAAGCAACATATTTTTGAAAATTTTCGTTTTGTTTTCATTTTGAAAATTCTTGTTCTCCTTTTTGAATCATTCAAATTTCTTTTGGCAAATTATTCAACATAGCATCATTTCCCGCTTTTGTATAAAGCCTCAAAACTTGATAATTAACCGACTGGTGTACTCGGGACTTGATAAGCTTGAGCTTGATTGTGATAGGGCCCAGTTAGCTCCAAGGTTAACGTTGACTGGATTTGGTTCACATTTCTATTCCCATAAAACCCTTGATTTTGCATCATATCCTTGTTAGGGTCTAGAAGCTTGTGGATTAGGTTGATTAAAGCCCTGGTGGTCGCATTTTGTTTGCCAAGTTAGGAGCACGGTACCCCCCCTCCCCACCCCCCCGGAATTCTTCCATTTATGAAACAAAATTACCAACTGATGTCGGTTTGTTGAAATTGTTGGAAATTATCTGTGATAAAACGTGTACTCATAACCCCTCTAGGTCTTGGGGCATACACATTAAAACTATGATGTTACCAACAATGGTACACCTTTCCCTCACTTTGCTTATGGAGACGGGGGCAATGAGTAGCAACAAACTAAAAGCTTTCATGTCATTCATAATTTGTTCCATCTTTGATAGTCCATCCTTTATCTTCGAGAAAAGCGGCTATTTGTTGCAATTTACGAAAAGGAATTATTGGAAGATTAAGAATAGAAAGAGGATCATCCGTCCTACACCTCTTGAAATTATTAGCACGACTCTTTCAAGAAATAACGAGAACTTTTGACTTTGCATTCAATAATCCGCTAAACCTTCTTGAGGGCATCCTTGCTAAGTAAATTGCCAACCCAAGCTGCAGAATCCAAAGGCCTCATGATCGATATTGAATTCAAAGAGTTTAAAAAATATTCGAGTTGGTGAAGTCAGAAACCATGGTGGGATAATGAAAGAAGAGTCCTTTAAAAAAAAAAACGTCCCCTGCTTATTAAAGTGCTTCGTTTGGCTTTTTGGTAAAAGTTAAGATCTTCATTTACCGTTCAATCCGATAGTAAGGGGTTTTTTGAAGGTGTAAAGTTAATTGGTTTATGAATTTTGGAAAACAGGTCGTCCCCCATGTGAGAAAATGATCTAGGGAGTTCCCTTGTACTAAACCAATCTCCTCGGGCTTCAACACCGTCTAGAGAAAAAGGGAAAAAGGCAAAAGCTTAAAACCAAGGTGTTCCGGAACTTCTGTGATGACTAAACTATATGAAAGTGACCCGTGTTAAAAAAACGAAGGATGAATGTGGTGATCTGTCTACCCTAAAACTAATTGCTGGTTGGCACAAGATTGAATAAAAGTTTGCTTAAGGTCGCTCGAAATTGGTTAGCATTTTGACGTGGAACAAAAAACCTATAGCATCTTCATACCCCCGATGGGTTGCTTGTAACATTTGGGCCAATTTGTTCGATTGTCGGCCTATGGAATCTCCGGATCCCAAATTGAAGGGATTGCCCTCTTGTCGCGTGTCCGATAATCGTTCGACAATTTTACGTCTTCTTGGAATAGTGTATTCCAAGGAGGATCGAGTGCGCATGCACTAGTGAAAATAACCAAGAAGAATTTGAGATTAAGAAGATTATTTTTGGGGAATTTAAACAATTTTTTATAAGTTTTTATAAGAATGAAAACGAAAAATATTTTTGGTATTCGTTTATTTACAAGCTTCACGATAAGTCTCTAAGATACTCACAAGTGAGCGAAAAAGCTTAGCAAGAGCCGCAATGACTACTTAGAGATAGCTATCAACTTTTCCTTAAAACTCACCTTATAGTTTGAAAACTTAAAAGTGTCCGTTTTGTACCTCGCAAGTAATATCACACGATTTGTTTTGTTGTTAATTGGAATGGTTTAAGATGGATATCAAGTATCCAAATGTTTATTATATATTTTTTTTACTTAATTCGATAGGAATCGAATTAATGAACTTTTTATATTTTTGTAGAAAAATAGCAAAATAACTTCCAAAGGAAGGATCTTCAAAACTCTACTTCAACATAATAATTCTTCAACAATCGATCACGGCTAAGACTTCCCCGTCAAAATACGGCGTCCAAAATTGGTGTAGTCAAATATATATACGTATAGTTTAATCCCCCCCCGAAGAAAATCTTTCCAAAATACTTCTCAACCAGAAGAAATAAGGGTAAAAATTCACAAGAGAAAACACAATATTGTATATTATTATTCCGGGAAGTATTTATTCTCGGGTCGTGTCCCAACGAAATCGTGAATTGAGAATTTAGGAATAATTCGGATTCGAGTTTAGAATAGTAAAAGATTATTGAATTGTTTGATTTACACTACAAAATTTAATAGCATGAATTTGAAAACAATTACTATCACGAAAATTTAAAAATGCACAAAAAACCGTTAAAAAAAAACGCGAGCTAAATGAAATTTATAATCTAAAGCAAAAACTCCCTTAACCAAATTTTTATACCTAAAAAATCACAAATTTAAAATGAAAAATTTAGGAAAAAAGAATTGGAATTTTTTAAACTATTTTTGAATTTTTTATGATCTTTCTAAAGATTTAAAATGAATTAACATAAATAAACTTTTTCTAAATTTAACAAAACACATAACATTTTTTCTTTATATTTTTTTTCCAAAAAAAAACTAGGAATTTAAAATGAAATAATTGCAAAAAAGAATTTTAATTTTTCAACTAATTTTTTCTATTTTATATGTAATATTTATAAAGAAAAAAGATATAACTAAAATCTATTTTAATTTCTAGAAAATACAAATCAAATGAGAAAAAATATAGAAAAATGGGTTAAAAAACTCTAAAAATGTGCAGAAATATTATAAAACAAAAAGCCCGTAATTTTTTATTAATTATACAACTATTAAAAAGTAATTGCAAAATTAAATTGGATAACCCCCTAATTTTTATTTATTCTATTTTTAAACTCTAAAAGGAAATTTATAAATGATTAAAAAGATATTTGAAAAAACAAGGGTAGAAACTGTTAAAAGGAAAATAGAGATAGGCGGGCTAAATGTCTAGATTTACACTATAGAAGAAAAGGGGCCCTTGAACTAGTAGAACAAATTACAAAAACCAGAACCCTACGATTTAAGCTTATTTGGCTTATTATTGAAAGGATTTTCAGCAAAAACTCAAAACTACAAAGTTTTCAAGTTAGCTTTATTCCAACAACTTAACAAAAGGACATTTAGCTTTTAACAACACAATAAGCTACAAAATAAGCAAATAGATTGCTGTTACAGAAAGTGCTAGTGTTTTATAACAAAAAGAAGCTTTATTGGATTCTAGCTTATAATTGAGCTTATTTCTAGTGACAAAAAATGAAAAACAAAAAGAACTTTAAAATTGGCAGCTTAAAAAAGGTGGATTTAAAGGAATTCAAAACTAAAATTAAAACCTAGAGTTAACAAAATTCAGATTGGAAAAGGTGCAAGTTTTTCTTGAAACTGTCCTAAAGAAGTTTTTTTCACAAATAAAGCTAGAATTGCTTATATTTTTTGAGGTTTTTAAAATGCTGAGATATTGGAAATAAGCACTACCTCGCATTCCTAAATTTCTACTTAGGTAAAAGGATTTCTTAAAACTTCACAAGGAATTGAGATACTTAAAAGTGAAAATTGGCAAAGACCTATGCTGAATTTAAAATGCAATGCTGTGATTTTGCTGAGCGGCAATATTGCCTTGCACAAAGAAGGCAAGGCTTAGATCTAGTATAACTAACGTCATTTACTAAATGCAACTAAGTTAACACAAAACAATTTTTTTTACTTCTAAGTTGATTCTAAAATACTAAAATCTAAACTTCTTTTAACTAAAACTTGCCCTGGTGCTGGTAGAACTTATTAAGCTCTAAACTCTGAATTTTTACAAACTAAGTTTTAAAACCTGTTTGAAGAGAAGCTTTGAACAAATTACTTAAACTTCAACTAAGTAAGTGCTTATAAACAAGTCTAATGTTGACTTACCAGTCAAATTTCACTAAATCCAAACCACTGCCTAAAGTTTGACTAGCCAAAATATATTTTGAGCACTTAAATCTATTTAAAACTAAAGCAGCTTAAACCTAATATCCACTTCTTCTAGAAATGACTTAATAAAACTATGTGAGCTATAAAATCTATAGCTTATTAGTAAAAACAAGCTAGTTACTCTACTAGGCTTATACTTAACTATCTATGACAGAACTTGAAAAGTAAAATCTAGATGAATTTAAGCTAAAACAGATTAACAACAATTATGTCTATAAGCTAACTAATCATAATGAAACAAGATTAAGTTCTATTTCAACTAAGTAATAAGCAATATGTAAAAAGCTATAAATGCTAAATTGAACTTTAGAAAAGAGAACCCCTGAATTAGAAAGCCTTCCCACACTTAAGAGCTATCCAAGTGTATAGCTTAAGTATTTTCCTAAGATGGCACTTGCCTCCCTACAAAAACAAAGCTTAATAAGCTAATGAGCTAAATTAGAGGTCTAAAACCCTCCTGTAGCTTCAAAATTGTACATCAAAGCACTCAAGTGATCAATATTTGACTGTAACATTATAAATTAAAAGGTAAGAATGCTAAAGACAAAATTTGAACTAAAAATAGAGCTTACGAAAGCAATAAGCTAAAAAGAGCTTATTTAGAGCATAATTGATGGAATTCGAAAGAAATTTGAAATCAAAGACCACAAATATCCTTGTAACCTGAATGAGAATACTAGAATTGTAATGTACAAGTTTAAAATGAAGAGTATCAAGAGCTTGTAAACTTATAACTAAAAGTGAAACTAAATTGTGCCCTAAAAAAGGACAATACAAGTAAATTTTTTAAAAACTAAATTACAACCACTCAAAAAGTGATCCTAAGCCTGCTATTTTTTAATAGAGAATGGGAGAAGAGAGGAAGAATTTCTAGAATAAGTCCATTTAATCCGTGGCCCCTTATTGATCTTTGTGAAGCTTATTTGTGGCCCGTTGGAATGATTGGTGTGATGGTGTACCGAAACCCAATCATGTGTTGCCACGTGGGGCGTTTACTGATGGGAGGTTTTATGAACGAGTTGAATTTCTATAAAGGACGGGTGTGTGGAAAAAATTTCGAATTGGGTTTGTGTAGAAAGATTTGTGCGGGTAGAAAAGTTTGTTAGGTTTGTTTAGGGCCTGTTAGGTTTTGTACGATAAAAGCGGGTTCAGGTTCAAAAAGTTTTGGATTGTTGGCAATAACTTCCGACCCTGTCTTTGTATCCGCCCATTTATCTAGTTATAAAAAAAGGTTTAGAAATGGCAATAATCAGCCCTTTTGTTTTTCCTTATTTTTTTTCTCTTCTTTATAAAACACTATTCCATCCTTTTGGCAATTTTTGGCCCTTGAATACTTTTAAAAACTTTAAAAGAGGAGCCCTTGAATCTTTGCACACTGTCACTTAATGGTCCTTGACTCAATTGGGGTATTTACTTTTCTTCTTTTCTTCTTCTCTGTGTCGCGGGCTGATCCGCTTTGATTTCTTTGGCTGATTCTTCAACTCTTGTTTCTTGTCGTTTTTTAATCTTTGTTTTTTTGCTTCTTTTTGTCTTTATAAATCCTTTCCTTTCCAGCCCAAATTGGACCACAAAAAAGGCACACTTTTTCTATTTCTTTTGGCATTTAAAAATATATTGGCTTTTATTTTGGCAAAATCCACTCCTTCCCCCGGGTAAATTATTTAATGTACAAATTTAGCAAATATCAACATTCAGGGAAAAGGGAAACTGCTTGTTAAGTCCTCATCAGGTTATGTAATTGGAGACCACAAAGAACATCTGGCACGAATGAGAACTACCTCCAAATATAATGTGGCTCCATCTTAGAAACTATTACATATTACAACTTTCAAAGATCCACTATAGGCGACACAAGCCCAAACAGCATGGTTCCCTAAGACGAATTCTAATCTCTTTTCAATTTTAGTGCAACCTATCCACATAGAGCTTTAAAGAATAAAGTAATTGTTGATAGTGGTTGATTCAGGCACATGACTGAAACAAGGCCTACCTTGCTAATTTCAAGACTTTAAAATTGGTGGCCCCCTGTTTAGCTTTTGGATGTAGTACAGGTTACATCACTGGTAAAGGAGTAAAAAAAAACTATAAGTTAGATTTGAGGATAGTGTGCTTTTTGAAAGAACTTTAAGCATTTCAAATCTCATTTTTGTGTCCCAAATGTTGTGACAAAAAGAACAAGTTCTGTTTACCCGCTACTGTACTCTGAATGTGTCGTTGTTCCTGTCTCCAGAGAATTTAAGTTACCACCTGAATGAAAATCAAATAATTTTACTTAAATCACCCCCCATGACAAAAACAATATTTAACAGTTTCAATATAGAGAAACCATTGTTTCCATCAAGAGGATTAGCTTGTTAATTGCAAAGGCCCACAATTGATAGAATCTAATCAAAAACAAAAGGCAATAGGAGGTTGGGTCATGTCAATTTTCAAAAAACCTTTAAACAAACAAGTAAAGTGAAACCTTGTAAGAGTTACCTTTAAAGATTTTTCAAAATGATCACCACTTGTGTTGCTTGTCAGAAAGGAGAGCACACAAGCATCCTGTAAGGCCAAATCAGTAAAGGCTTTATCATTAGCCTCCTTACAACATCTTATCATATGTAAATTTGTTTGGGACCTACAATCTGTAAAGATCTTAAAAAACCATAATACCAATGCCTAGTTATCGACTGATGATTTAACAGGTTTAATTGGATGATTTTTTTCTAGAACTAAGGATGAAACTAAGTGGAAATCCTTAAAGGTACTTTATAAGACAAATTGAGAACCAATTGAAATCAAAAAGTTAAAAAAAACTATTTAGATTAGTGAAAAGGTACAGAATTTTAAGAACAAGGATGTTATTGGAATTCCATGGGTCAAAAGAGTCAAAAGGGAATATTAGTAATATGCCAGAACTCCCCACAACAAAATAGAGTTTTGCTGAAAGAAAGAAATAGGACCCTAAATTGATGCTGCTAGGACCAATGCTTGCAGATTCATTATTAACTAACACTTATTTTGGGCAGAAGCATTATAACTGCTTGTTATGGGTTCTTAAAATAGGGTATAGTGACCAAGCCTCATAATAAACACCATTATGACTTTAACTGTAAAATATAACCAATTAATAAGTTATATAAGACCTTTTGGGTGCCATGTGACCATCTTTGAATACCATTGATGACCTGGCAAGTTTACTGTCAAATCAATGAAGGTTTTTATTGTGTATTCTCTACAAAGCAAGGCTTTTAGAGTATACAAAATTAGAAACACAAAAAAGGTGAAGAAACCTGCACTATCACCTTTTTTAGAGAATAAAACCAATGTTGCAGGGAAAGGGACCAACTGGCTTTTAGATCTGATTATTTTAACTTGATTCAATGAATTATCAATCCTGTTTTTAGATCAGAGAATTCAAGCTAACAAACATCAGGTCCACACAAAAGCTAATCACAATGCAGGTACAGAAGACGATTAATGATGCAAAGGGGTGAAGATGAAAATCTGCTTAAGAACTGCTGTACTACCATATGGCCCTTCCCCTTATTCTCAATAATCACTACCTGATTTAAAGACAGATGAAAATAAGGGAGGTCTAAGAGAGGAAGAACAAGCCTTTATGGATGAACTTGAAAGACTTAAGAGGTAAGAAAAGGAGGCTAATGAGGAAGCTGAAACTCTCAGGAAGGAGTTTGCACAAGAAACTGAGAACTTGGTTCTACAAGCAGGAGCTGCTAAGGCTAGTAGTACTAACATTTTTAGTACTATTAGCACACCAGCTAAAGCTAGCAGTACTAACCTAGTTAATACTGTTTATCAACTACCAGTTAGTAACTACCATCCTCAATTGAGGGACAATCTCTTTTCTTCAGATTCCCATAAATCCTGAATCAAGATGATTCAAGAAATAACCTCCACTTGATATTTATATCAAAATCCTACTGATGGTATTTTTTTACTAATTCATCTTATGATATGAGGGTGCAAGTTGGCTGACTTCACATACTAGAAACTCAACTGTTGTGAATGTTAGTCCTATTCCCACATCAAGGATGATCTCTTCTCATCCTTCAGCTCTTATACTAGGAGATCCAACCTCAACAGTTCAAACAAGAAGCAAAGTAAATAAAAGTTCTGGAGCCCATGCTTTGTAAGCCATGTATTCAAAAAGCCAAGGAGAAATAATCAGAAGGACTTCCAGCATTGTTTTTATTTTGCTTGTTTTCCCCCTATCTCAAAAAATGAAACCCAAGAAGATTTTAGAACACTAAAAGATGAAAGTTGGTTGATGTTATGCAAGAAGAAATTGCTGCAGTTACGAGATATACAGAAAGTTTGATACTTGTATAAGCTGGCCTTTTTTAGGAAGAAGGCCATTGCACAAAGTGGGTTTATATCGAATTAAGAAGTATGATGAGAGGAGTTAGTAGTCAGAAAATAAAGCAAGGTTAGTTGCTCCAGTGGACATAGGCAAAAAAAAAAAAAAGGAAGGTATAGACTAAGATTTGAGGTTTTTGCTCCCAGGTTGGCCCAGTATTTGAAGCCATAGGGATCTATATAGCCTTTTGCCTCTTACATGTGGCTTTAAATCTATCAAAATGGATGTGAAAGTCCTTCCTTTAATGAGGAAAAAATATGAGCGAGGTATATGTTCTCAACACCAAGGTTTCTAGATCCCTAAATATCCTCAGAAGTCTACAAAGGGTGGTAAAAGCATCTCTATGTGTTACAATCAAGCTCCTAGAGCCTGTATGCTACTTTATCTACTTTCTTTGTTGGAAGAAAATGGAAATACAGAAGAGAACCATTGACAAAACCCACTCTTCATAACGAATGACAACAGATATCATACTAGTATCAAGTCCTAAATGTGGATTAAATCATCATAGGGGTACCTTAAAAGAAAATCCCTTGGTGTGAATGAATTGAGGCATTAAACGAGAGAGTAATTTCAGATGATTTCAATGGAGAGCTCAACATTCTCTTGGATTTACAAGTCAAACAAGAAAAGTAGAATGGTATATATAAAAGATCAGGATAAATATGTTGCAGAAATCTCCTGAAGGAAGTTTGACTTTGGAAAATGTTTTTAATACTGCACAGTACAACCTATTGAACTTCAGAAGCCTTTAGTCAAGGATTAGGAAGCCAGTGATGTGGATGTCCATCTTTTATAATAGGCTCCATGAATTGGTTCTTTAATGTACGTGACACCTTAGCTTCTTTCTAGTCCTGATAATTTATTCTTGTAGTCTGTGCTTGTTCTATGTTTTTAGTCACTCCCAAAGTCCTCCCACCTAAGTGCTTGTCAAGAGAATTATAGTATCTAAAGTGCAAACCCAAACTGTGATCTTTGGTTTCCCTAGAGTGTTCCTCATTTGACCCTGGACATCCTACTTCAGATAGGTGACTATGCAGGAGCAAAATCTTTGCCAGGAAATACAACAACAAGAGGTTTGTCAATTTCTTTCTTTTCTTGGCAGGAGACTCATTTCTTGGCAATGTGCAAAAAAGCCCCAGACCATTCTGGCTATTGTCTACTACCCGAGGCAGAATATGTTGCTGCTGCAAGCTGTTTTGGGCAAGTTTTGTGGATTCAAAATTAAATGTTAGACTATGGGTTCAACTTCATGAACACAAAGATCTACATTGATAATGAAAGCACCATTTGCATTGTAAAGAATCCAGTATATCATTCCAAAACAAAGCATATTGCTATTAGGCACCACTTCATAAAGAAGCCTTATAGAAGAACTTATAGTCAGTGCATCAAAATCCCCTTTTCCCCCCCCCTTTTTTATTTATCCATACACTGATAACAATGTATGCTGATCTACTAACCAAGGCATTTTGATGTTTAGCAGGTTCAGTTCTGGTTGTTTCTATGGGATGATAAATCATAAGCTGCATTGGTTTAAAAGGGAGGCAAATGATTGTGTTGTATAGTTTGTAAATGCAGTGTTAATTATGCAGAAAATGTGTAAACCCATAGGTGAGGTATATTTCAATGAGTTTTGAAAGGAATTTAGAGAAGTCATTGTGGTGAAGAGTTTTGATGTGTACGAAGCACTATCCCTGTTTACCTACATTGTTCATTCATTGGTTGACACAGATATTACCGACAGTGCAAAAGTTAGTAACCTGTTGTGCAAAGTTTGTACCACGCTATAGAGACGTTGAAGAAAAAAACCCCCGGCCAAGGGTATACCAAGTGTAAAATGAAACGGTTTCCTTGAAATTAGGTCTCCTAAACACCCTATATAAACCCATTTACTTTCAATAGTTCCTTACTCAATCTCACCTCCAAATACTTTCGTATATACAAAATCCCTAATATCTCATCTTTAACGACGATCACAGAGTCATACCGACTAAAAATGGCTGTTCTTGGATTTATAGTCCCTAAGCATAATATGTTCGCGTAGTCCTAGAACAAGACTGAAGGGAAGCAAGTTTCCACGAGATCATTGATTTTCCTTACGCGCAGTTTCCCATTCATCATGTCTCCACCACTGTAAGTCCCAGTTGTTCACTTTCTTACTACATTTGTTGAACAAAGTTTTTTGTGGACCGTCGCTAAGTCCAAAATAATCAACAAGTTAGGGAACATTACTGCAAAGTAGCTGGCAAGCCTGTGACTATCCCTCTGAAGCATCATAAGAAGGTGATCTCCTTTTTTGATGATTGCTAAAGGATAGACTCACTACCCAAATAATCAATCATGCTATATTAGATTTTATAAACAGCTTATGGGGTATAGAGGGGGTTTTTAAAAAACAGTGTAAGATATAACAATCTTTGGTTTTCCACACCCCCCAACCCCAATGGAGGTTTTTTATTTCATACAATGAATCATTGTATTAGTTTCAAAAAAGCACTCTTGGGTTCACATTCCTACTATATTGCCACTTCTGCTGTTCATTTAGCTTAACATCTAATCAGAAGTATAACTTTTTCTAAATTAATATTATTTGATGGTATGCTTAGACATTTGGATTGCAAAGAAGAAGTTGACATGTAACTCACGTTTTATTTCCAATCTTTTTTAGATAAAAATAACTAGCTAGTGTACCTGTAACCTTTAGATAATTTCCTGTAAATAGCTTTAACAAATGTAAAGTCATTTCTTTCATGGTAAAAAGGGTAAACATTCTCAGGAAAGTCACCCCCTATTATTTGCTTCTTCTATGTTGGAACAACCAACTAAGGAATGAGGGTGGCTCCTTCAAGAAAGACCATCTGAAGCACCAAACCTACACCTCTCCAGCTCAACACTAGTGAAGTACCTATAGATCCATAAACCTGACACCTCTCCTGCTCACAACTAGTGAAAGTACCTATTTGAAGCCAATAGGGACGGACTCCTCTCACTGCCACACAAGTGAATACCTATTGAGCCACAGACTGTGACTCAAACTCCTTGCTCAACACTAGTGAAAGTGACATAATTGAGCTACAAGACTGACCACATCCCCTAAACCCTTCACACCGTCGTACTATCATTCCTGATTCTATTCTAGAAAGTTTCTGGTGGGAATCCTTTGAGTCATTCTTCAGTGATAAATTCCCTTTCATCAACCCAGGGAATAAGTGGAATGACACCTCCAAAGTGTCTATGATCTTTATGTCTCTCTTTATGTGCATAGGTTTTTAGATCAAGCCAAAGAAATACAAACACTTAAGGCTCAGATCAAAAGCTCAAGAAGCAAGCTAAACCCAGACATCAAACACCACAGAGCATGGATGCAAAAGTGTTCCTTTGAAGCAAAGATAGACAAGAAAGAGACCCAAAAGAAACAATGGGTTTTTTTTTGGCACAAAGAAAGTCTGTAATCCAACAAGGGGACGGAAGTAATTCTGCTAAAGGTGGAAACCTTCAAGATCCAAAGAGAATCATCTACTTAGCGATAGAGATTCCTGAAGAATACACTTGTATTATAATGGGAAACTGAGAATGCTCAAGAGTGTAGGAAGCCTTAACACAAGGAGATTATAGTGGGTGAAGAGAAGGAGTATGCTGAAGATGTACTTAGTACTGAAGATGTACTTAGTAACGGCAGATGTACTTATTAATGAAGATGTACTTAGTTACGACTAAGGAAGAAATAATTTAGTACTGACAGACCAATAGTTAGTTACTTGACGGGATTCCAAAGTTTAGTGACCACGACAGGTAAAAAGATAGAACCGCTGAGCAAATTGAAGGTACTGATGAGCAAAGGAAAGATACTGATGATCATACTGAAGAAGGAAGTGCGAATCAAACTACTCAACCACCACCACTAATTCTACAATATTTTGTGAGATGATAAACAATAGCTAAAGGTTCTTCATCAACGATGAGTCAATGCCAAAAGCAGTTACAAGAAGATGAAGCTATAAAGTACAAAGAGTATTGAAGGATATTGAAGAAACTAACAGACCTAGGCCTACTTCCACAAGATCACTTCTGACATTAAAGCCTCTTCCAAAGATTGATCCAAAAGACAAAGGGAAGAAGAAAATCGAAAAGGAGGATGAAACTGAAAGTGAATCTGATGGTATTCTTGAAGCTGAGAATAAGTTTCAACAAACTTAGCAAAGTGATGAAAGAAATGGCTAGAAAATACAAGAAGAGTGGGAAGGTGAAGAAAAAGAAACAGATTAGCGTTTGAAAGAAAACCACAAAGGATCACGCCTCTAATACATCCACCAAATAGATATCTACCCCACATCTAAACACGAAGTTAACTCGCCACTCACTAGACACATACCCACGAGAGCAAGATCGCAATGACGGCTCTGATACACACTCCTATCTCATACTCTGCACCTGCGCAGCGAAAAGACATCTCACACCAAAGAAAATTACAAACACTGCCGAAGCCCACACTTTCTACAATAGAAAACGACTAAACAGAAGCAAGGCAAAAATTCCTTCATGACACAATTTCTTTTTTTGCCTCAAAGTTAGAGAAAAAATTTCCCTTGCTCAACAAAGAATCAGAAGCTAATAAGAACAAACCACACAACAAAGAATCAACTAAGAAATCAAGCTGATGACTCTACTTTAAGCATTAGGGAAACTTCTCAGCAATTCCAAAATTTGAAAACCAAAGAAGTTTGAGTGAAAACAAGCTCTGTATGAAAAAGATTAAGAGGTCAATAAAGATTTCCATTTCCTATTGGGTCTGCTGAAGAATGAAAGACTGATCAAAAAGAATAAATGAAAAGGAAATTGATTCCTCCTAAGAAATGAATGGTCAATGAGGAGATACAAGAAGAAGAAAGTACTAAGAAAAGAAACTAAGTACTAGGAAAAAAGATGAGGTCCAAGGAAAAGAAGATTCAGACAAAACACTTCTGAGGATGATAGTGAGAAAGAGAATGATGAGCTGAGATTATGTTTAACAATAGCTCCAGATGAGGACAAAGAAGTGGATTATGAAATACTTGACAAGAAGTATCCTATCATAGAATGGAAAACTGAGTATCTTGGAAACAACCACAAGGTAATGATAAAGCTGAGACCACTTAGAGTAGAGTAATCAAAATCGAAGTTGATTAGAAGCAAAGGACAAAAGAGATACTTAGTACTCTGATGAGGGTTGCTTTCCCATATATGATAGAGATGAATAGAATGGCTTATATTTCAACTGTGATGGACAGAATCAAGAAGAGGATACTGAAGGAATTTGATAAAGTACTTTGGGGAGATTTGAATGATTATTTCAATCTAGATTAATGAAGATTAAGTTTTGGTAACTACTCCACAGCAGGAATGGAATATATAAATTGGAAGCTACATGGTTTCTTCAAAGGGTTCATACTTATAAAAATGACTGAGGCAGGATTAGTTATTCATATGCTCGTAGAGAAAAAGTATCCTTTGAGAAAGAAAGTACTGTTGCAAATGTTGGAATTAAAGTTGGATCTGAAGAAAGAACAGTACTATAGCATTAGAGTTGATTAGATATGTCAAGAAAGCTCAGTTGCAGATTAGAATCTGAAGACACTAATGGAGATGAGAGGATCTCTTTAAAGTGTTGGTTTTAAAAAAATCACATAAAAACAAATGGTCATCAGTTCACCATGCTTTTACCAAGCATGCAAAGAACTGGCTAGTCATAAGCAAACGGCTTGTGTTAAAGACTTCTCAATCCATTCATGGTTGACAATTAACCTAACCGAAAAATTGTAGTTTATCCCAACTCAACCTTACTTCATGAGGTGAAGAGGTTTTGGGCTAGTCCAAAGACCAAAAGTTCTTGGTAAAGACTAATGAAATCTTTGATAGCTTGATAGTTTGCTAAAAAACAAAAAATGGTTTATCCAATGATGCACCATGTTATGGTAATGAAGCAATTTGGAATAGTCCAAAAGCAAAGTGGTATTTGGTAAAATAAGATCAATTCCGTTTGGATGGTTGAGACAGTTTAATTACCAAAAACTGGAATGGTAATTAACTCACCATGTATTTTAAAAATGAAGAGTTATCTATCCCAGAGCAAAAACGGCAACTGTAAAGGAACATCAAAATCCCAGATTATAGGCTGTATTTTTTGCCAAAAACTACAAAAAGCCCAAAACTTAGTTGGATTGTTGCCTAGAAAATTATGTTGTTGGTTGCAGAGAAGACAAAGTTGCTCTGTGAAGATGGTAGTGTTTTAAAAAAGCTCAAGAATGTTAAAAGTGTTTTGGATACATCCTCATATGCACAAAGAAGAAAAATCGGAAAGAACATGAAGTTTAAAAAAGAGTTCAACATTTATGTATAAGGAAGGATTGTTGGGAATTAACGTTTTCCTAACTTATATAATCAGTTAGATATTAATAGTTTTAGTACTGATAGTTATAAGTTGTAAGTACTGTCATACAAAATGATAAAGTAACTGATCATTAGTTAGTACGATAGTATAAATTATTTTTAGTAAACGTTTAAGAGATTTGTATGAGATAGTTTAGGAAAAGATATGTTACCCGGCGTTTTGTAAGCCTGTTTAGGTTTATATTCCTTGGTCTATAAAGGATCCCTCATGTGCAAGTTAGAGATTACGACCTTATATCTCTCATACCAAAATCATAGTCTCAAGTAGTAATCTTAAACACTCAAAAGCAGATTAAAATTAGAAAAATTAATTATTAGTTTTTTCAAATGTTCTTCTTAGTACTTGTGTTAAGATTCCCCCATCCACATTAACCATAGTATTCATAGACAGTGTATCTACATAGTCAACATGTATTTATACTATACTTGGCTATCATCCTTAACTATTTCTAACTATGGATTATCCTTGGGTAGATCCCTCTGGTTCTGGTTGGATCGTAGGACTAATACCTAACCTAACCACCTTATGACTTCAAAATCGTCAAGAATTAAGATGTTGGGTATAAGACCGTAACCATAAAGCCTTTTCCAAAGATTATAAAGCCTTATGACTTCAAAGTGCTTTGAGTCGATTAGATCACTTATTATTTTCAAGATCACATTTTAATTACATTTTCCCCTTATTTTAAATACTAATTCACTTAGTTTTTGAAATACCAGGTGATTAAAATTTATCATGAAAATTATGTGGAGAAAATTGTTTCAGCATGAATTATTTGGAACGTTTGTTCTTGCTCCCCCTCAATTTTACATATGTTTGACACCAAAAAAATGATACCAAGTTGTAAAATGAATATAAAATTGAGGGTGAGATATATAAGATGATACCTAACGTACACTGCCTCAACCTCTTAACAAATATTCTAATGTAGTTTATGTCATTCTTACTGATTTGTTATTAAGAGACTTTTGATAATGTTTTGAATACATAAGAATTGTCGTGAGATGATGTATCCAAAATCATTAAAACTTTGTTTTTCGAAAAACTCCCCCTCAAACATTGACTCATTTTGAAAATGACACCAAATGTAGAAGAATTGTCTTGTAAAACTTTATGAGGGATGGAGTGTTGAACACACAATTTTGAAAGATTTTGAATTGTCATTGAGAAATTCTTGAAAAATTGTGTTCAACATTTTGAAAAACATCATGTTAGAAGACTTCTCTTCTAACGCTAAGGATAAGCGCACTGAAACGTACACTCTCCTTTGTCGTTCGGGTCCGAGTTGCAATCTGAGAGCGATTACAAGTCATAAAGAAAATTAGAAATGACATGTTTTGAAAGCATTTGAAACTCTTGCTCGAACTTCATTTACACACCCGTGTCAATATTAATCAACATTTCTAGGTACGTAAATGTTATCGATTCCAAGAGACATGTCGAGAAGATTCTTTTTGGAATTTTTTGATTTTTTGATTTTGTATTTTCTTTTTGAAATTTTATATTTTTGTATTTGGTTTTATAGGTTTTATATTTTTGTATTTTGCTTTTCTCAAAAATATTTACAAGTCGATGTTTGAAGAATATATCAAGCAGATTCATTTGCCAGAACCTCCAGTTCTGCTGGAGTCAAACATCTCATACCAATTCGTCTGACAAGATACTGAAACCTATCTTCGGGTAAGGCTTTAGTAAACATATCAGCTAATTGGTATTCAGTTCTGACAAAGTACAATTCAATTATACCGTTTTCAACCTGTTCCTTGATAAAATGATATCGAGTATGGATGTGCTTGGTACGGGAGTGCTGCACGGGGTTGCATGAGATTGCTATGGCTGACTGAGAGTCGCAATACAACGGTATTTTGTTGTAGTTGAAGCCATAATCCTTAAGTTGTGTCCTCATCTACATTACTTGAGCACAACTTGCAGATAACGCCACGTACTCAGCTTCTGCTGATGACATTGCAGTGCAGTCCTGCTTCTTTGACATCCAGCTGACTAACTTATCACCTAGGAACTGTATTCCTCCAGAAGTGCTTTTGCGAGTATCAAGACATCTGGCATGGTCGGCATCTGAAAAAGCTGTTAGTTCAAAGCCAGAATCCTTTGGATACTAGAGTCCCATATTAATGGTACCCCTTAAGTATCGAAAGATCCTTTTAACCTCTTTGAGGTGTTTTTCAGTCGGTCTTGCTTGATAACGTGCACAATAACATACTGCTTGCACTATGTCTGGTCTACTAGATGTCAGATACATGAGTGACCCGATTTTACTACGGTAGTCAGTTTGGTCTACGAGTTTTCCACTCAAGTCTGCACAAGACTTTGTTTGTTGCTATACAAACAAGATTAGGTGGAAATTAAGCCACAAAGAAACTCAAAAGACCTTCATAAAGCAAAATGTATGAAGAACTTTTAAGTGCTCCAACACAAGCTCTATGACTTATTTTTAACAGGCTTAAGAAGATTAATAAGTCAGCTGGCTATCTGGTGGTAAAAATATTTCACAAGAGATCTCAATTTAAATTTTTTGAGAAGTCAGCTCCTTCTGAGTGGATACACATGTTGTGGTCCTGGAGGAATAAACCTGATCTAGACACAATGAGCTTTGATGATCTCTACAATAATTTCAAGATTGTTGAACAAGAGGTTAAAGGAACTGCAAGCTCAAGCTCAAGCTCAAGTTCTCAGAATATGGCTTTTGTGTCATCCCCTAGCAGTACTAATGAAGTTAATACTGCTTATGGAGTTAGTACTGCTAACACCAAGGTAGACCCTGCAATTCACTCAATTAGCAACACTGCTAGTAAATCAAGTTAGTACTAACTATGCAAACATTAAGTGATGCCACTGTTTATGCATTTTTGGCCAATCAACCAAACGGGTCTTAATTTGTATATGAGGACCTCGAACAAATCCATGAAGATAAATTAGAAGAGATGAATTAAAGTGCTTAGAATGCTGAGCATAAAAGGACAAAAGGTTTTCTAGAAAACTGTAGAAAGACATCTATCAATGGAGTGACACACAACGGTAACAATGATAAGTCTGGATATAACAATCCAAGTGGAGTGTTTCAACTGCACAAAGAACGGGACACTTTAAAAGTGAATAGCAAGACCTAGAACCAAGATAGCAGAACAGAATCAGACAGCTCTAGAAGGACTATAAATGTGGAAAAAAACTTCTCCAAAGCCATGGGCTATGATAGGATCTGGTTTTGACTGGAGCTATATGCAGATTATAATCCGCTACAAACATAGGTCTTATATCTTTTCAAACTCTGAGTACATAATGACAAAAACTAGTTCAAGACAACCTGTCCTGTAAAACTTTGAAACTCTTAAACTCAACTATGAAGATTTAAGAATAGAATTTAAACAAATCTGAGTTCAATTTAGCCTACCATATAAAAGATGAAGCAACTGTAAAGAGCAAAAGCAACTTGTCTATTAACAAAAAGAATGAGGTTATTTTTTATGAACAACTTGCTGTTCTAAAAAAGAGATATCTCATATAAAGACTTAGAAATTAGTATGCTTAAAAGTGAGTTAGAAAAGCTTAAGCAAGAAAAAGAAAGCAATCAACTTAAAATTAAAAAATTTGATAATGCTTCTAAGAGTCTAGACAAATTAATAGGAAGTCAGATAACTAATAAAAGTAGAAAGGGTGTGGGGTTTGTAAGCTATAATGCTGTTCCACCTCCCCCTACAGGGTTATTTTCCCCCCAAATCTTGATTTGTCCAACTCTGGTCTAGAGGAGTTCAACGCCTGCAGAATTGAAGCCTATGGACCTGAATAACAAGTAAGAGCATTAGTGAAGATAATATCAAATGAGGTAAGTGGAATCTCCTGATGCCATCCCTTGGAAAAGGAGATGGTGATAGATAATAAGTTTAAAATAAAAACTAAATATTCCTACATTGCTAAGATAGAATTTGTTATACCTAGAACAACAAGAAAACCAGATTAGAAACCAGTTAAGTTAGTTTAAGTGTACATGTTTCACAAGTCCTAGGGGAAATCAAAGAAACTAGAATAATCAGAAGTCCCAAAACAGCAAGAAGTGACTTTGTGATGTACAATAAAGGCTTTTTTGTCTGTGGCAGTTTGACCAAGTGTAGATGACTGCAATTTACCATCAAAGGGAAAGGGTGGTATCTGGGAATAATTATACAAGGGTGGATTATAATTATTCTGCTAAAAAGGCTCACCCTAATGCTCACAAGAACATGGTTCCAAGAGCAGTTTTAATGAAAACTGGCCTAAGATCACTTAATACTGCTAGGCCTGTTAATATTGCTCATCCCTAAAACTAACGTTTATAATCCAACCAATGTCACATTTATCTACAATTAGCATAATCAACTGTAAAGAGGGCCTTATCAAATAAAACAACATTAACTAACAAAAATTTTATCCAAAAAGTTAATACTTTTAAGGGAAAATTTTATATTGCTAGGCCAAAAGCATTTAATACTGCTAGGCCAAATTCAACAGTAGTTAATGCTGTTAGGGCAAATCAGGTTAATGCTGCTAAGGCCTCAGCATGTTAGGTTTGGAGATGTACTAAACTTAATAGTGCATCAATTACTTTCAAAAGACATAATTATAGTTTGATACACAGGTAGAACCAAGTCAGAAAGGGTTTGGGACACCCAAAGAAACTAATTTCCTTTATTTTTATATGCAGGTCATCCGACAAAAAGATAGATCAATGCAATGTCGACAGTTGTGAAAAGCTCAAGGCACATACTAAGGAACATGATCCAAATCTCTCAGAAACTTTACATACTTCAAAGAATTTGATGGAGGATATGTTACATTTGGGGGAGGAGCCAAAGGAGGAAGAATTACTGGTAAAGGAACTCTTAAAACTGGTAAACTTGATTTTGAAGATGTGTACTTTGTCAAGGAGTTACAGTTTAACCTTTTTAGTGTTTCACAGATGTGTGACAAAAAGAACAGTGTTCTTTTTACTGACACTGGATGTTTTGTTCTGTCTCCTGACTTTAAGTTAGCTGATGAAAGTCAGGTTTTACTTAAAGTTCCTAGAAAGAACAATATGTACAGTGTTGATATGAAGAATATTGTTCCTAAAGAGAGTTTAACTTGTCTTGTTGCAAAGGCCACACTTGATGAATCAATGCTATGGCATAGGAGGCTAGGTCATGTAAATTTTAAAACTATTAATAAACTTGTTAAGGATAACCTTGTGAAAGGTTTACCTATAAAACGTTTTGAAAATGACCAAACTTGTGTTGCTTGCCTTAAGGGAAAACAACACAAAGCCTCCTGTAAGTCCAAAATTCAGAACTCTATTACTCAGCCTTTATTCATGTTGCATATGGACTTGTTTGGTCTAACTTTTGTGAGCAGCTTAATGAATAAGAAATATTGTCTAGTTGTCACTGATGATTATAGCAGATTTACTTGGGTTTTCTTTTTAGCATCTAAGGATGAAACTAGTGGCATTCTTAAGAGCTTTATAACTCAGATAGAAAATCTAGTTGATAAGAAAGTAAAGATAATCATATGTGACAATGGAACAGAGTTCAAAAATAGAGTTATGAGTGAGTTTTGTGAAAAAAGGCATTAAAAGGGAATTTAGTGTAGCTAGAACTCCTTAGCAAAATGGTGTTGCTGAGAGAAGATATAGGACACTAATTAAGGCTGCTAGAACCATATTAGCTGACTCTAAGTTACCTACTACATTTTGGGCTGAAGCAGTTAATACTGCTTGCTATGTGCAGAATAGGATATTAGTAGTCAAGCCTCATAACAAGACTCCTTATGAACTCTTTAGAGGTAGAACACCTTCTTTAAGCTTCATGAAACCATTTGGGTGTCATGTTACCATTCTTAATACTTTAGATCATTTAGGCAAGTTTGATGGAAAGTCTGATGATGGATTCTTTGTTGGATACTTATTGAATAGTAAGGCTTTTAGAGTATACAACATTAGAACTAAGAAAGTAGAAGAAAACTTGCATGTTAGGTTCTTGAAGGATAAGCTTATTATTGCATGTGATGGACCAAAGTGGCTGTTTGACATTGATGTTCTAACAAAATCAATGAATTATGTACCAGTTGTTGCAGGTATAAACTCTAATGATTTTGTAGGTACAAAAGAAAGTAATGGTACATGTCATTCTAGCAAGGAGCCAGGATCTAGCCAAAACTACATCTTAAGGCCACTATGGAAAGATGGTTTACTATTTGATTCTTCTTCAAAGGATGCTAGCAATGATGAACCACAACCCTCTAATGATGCGGAAAAGAAGGATGATGAAGGTGGAATTGATGATTAAGAAAGGACTGAAAATAGTGCTCAAGATGTTAATATTGATGGGCTAAGTATTAATACTGCCAGTATAAATTTTAATACTGGTAGTCTAAATATTAATACTGTTAGTCCAACAGTTCCTACTGCTCCACTTGAATCCACATATGCTGATTTCTTTGGTGATGAATCAGAATTAGATTTGAGCAACATTGCTACCACATATCCAGTTTCTTCTACTCCAAATACAAGAATCCATAAAGATCATTCACTTGATCATGTGATTGGTGATATGCAGTCTGATGTACAAACAAGGAGAATGATAAATAAACAAGGGTTTATAAGTGCTATTTATGAAGGAAAAGCTCATGAAGACCTTCATACTTGTTTATTTGCCTATTTTTTTATCTCAGGAAAAGCCCAAGAAGGTAATCCAAGCATTAAAAGATCCAAGCTGGATAGAAGCTATGTAAGAAGAGCTTCTGCAATTCAAATTACAACAAGTTTAGACATTGGTGGATTTACCTTATTACAAAAGGGGCCATTGGAACAAAATGGGTGTACAGAAACAAGAAAGATGAGAGAGGTATTGTGATTAGAAGCAAGGCAAGACTGGTTGCATAGGGTTACACTCAAGAAAAAGGAATAGATTATGATGAGGATTTTGCTCCAGTTGCTAGAATTGAAGCAATTAGACTGTTCTTAGCCTATGCCTTATTTAAAGACTTTGTTATGTACCAGATGGATGTAAAGAGTGCATTTCTATATGGCAAGATTGAGGAAGAAGTCTATGTCTGTCAACCTCCAGGATTTGAAGATCCAGAGTTCCCTGACAAAGTTTACAAGGTAGAAAAGGCATTATATGGTCTACATCAAGCTCCTAGAGCCTGGTATAAGACTCTATCTACCTATTTATTGGACAATGGATTTCAGAGAGGTCAGATTGATAAGACTTCGTTTATGAAAAGAATCAATAGTGATATTCTACTAGTTCAAGTATATATTGATGATATCATTTTTGGATCTACTAAGAAGGAGTTATGCATTGATTTTGAGAAATTGATGCACAAGAAATTCCAGATGAGTTCTATGGGTGAACTCACTTTCTTCTTAGGACTTCAAGTGACAGAAAAAGATGATGAGATTTTTATCAGTCAGGACAAGTATGTGGATGAATTCTTGAAGAAGTTTGGTTTTTCAACTATGAAGACAGCAAGTACACCCATGGAGACTTCAAAGCCATTGCTCAAGGATGCAGAAGCTGAAGATGTTGATATTCACTTATATAGATCAATGATTGGATCATTGATGTATCTAACAGCTTCTAGGCCTAATATAATGTTTGCTGTATGTGCTTGTAGAAGATTTAAAGTCACACCTAAAGTTTCACATCTTCATGCTGTGAAAAGAATCTCTAGATACTTGAAAGGTCAACCTAAATTGGGCCTTTGGTATCGTAAGGACTCACCACTTAACTTGGAAGCTTATATTGATAGTGACTATGTTGGTACAAGTTTAGACAGGAAATCCACAACAGGGGGTTGTCAATTTCTTGGAAGAAGATTGATTTCATGGCAATGCAAGAAGCAAACCATAGTTGCCAACTCTACTACTGAAGCAGAGTATGTAGCTGCTGCTAGTTGCTGTGGACAAGTACTCTGGATTCAAAATCAAATGCTGGATTATGGATATAACTTCATGAATACCAAGATTTTCATTGACAATGAAAGCACCATCTTCATAGTTAAGAATCCAGTGTTTCACTCAAAGACTAAGCACATTGAGATTAGACATCACTTCATCAAGGATTCAAATTAGAAGAAGCTTATTCAAATGATTAAGTGTAACACCCCCAAATCTGGGTTGCAGCAGAATGTTGAATATCCGAGGGCGTTACTTCATAGATCAATAGCACAAGATATGAGAACGACCACTAAACGTGTCGTTTTAAAAAGATATATTGGATTTAACAAAATACTTGTTCATTACATAAGCTCATGGCTTCAAATTGTTCGACAACATAAGTAAAGATTTTGGTTTATAACAAATGTTCCCAAAATGTAATACGCCCCAAATCTTTAGTACTGACTCTCCAAAGAGTGACCCCCAATGTATCTTGGCACCTCGTGCCTTATTGACCTGAGAAAACATGCTTAAAACGTTAACATAAAGTTGGTGAATTCATAGGTTTATGTAAATCAGTTGTAGGACCGCAAGATTTCCAAGTGTATGATTAAGCAACAAATGCAAACATCATAAAAAGTAATTACATTTTCCTAAGCTCATGACACCGAAGCTCGACGTATATGAATGCAATAAATTGCCAATATTTGCTCGTGAATGATGTTCTAACCCGCAACATCCCAAAATCCGACATGGTATACGTTTGTTGTCCGGCGGACCGGCACAGTGAGCGCTACTCACCCAAACGGGGACGTCAATCCTAAATAGATCTATTTATAACATTTGCGCTCACAATATAGTAATTGACAGTTCATGATAAAGGGCTCAGTGGGTTATCGCTACTTAGGCAAACACGTAATCATAGTAAAAATGTTACACTAATCGTTCAATTTGTGAAAGACAAAGCATGTCCACCCCAAAGATCATTTAAATAATTGTAAAACATAGTGCTATGAACTCACCTTAGTAAATAGTCCTCTGAAAATGATAAATATATCCAAGTATGGCGAATGAATTACACCGTTAAATACCTAAGTAAATACGACCATTCTTAGTCTACAAGTTTAAGCTAACGACTCAATGCATAAACTACAATAAATTGCTAGTTTATATATACTGTTATCACTTGTGTGGTGGTGCACATGTTTAATGTATTTGTCGTGCTTGATGGCTCTTGGGAAGGTATACGGTTACGCACGTGCAAGTATATGTATAAACGTTATTAATAAATATTCATATTTATTAAGTCGGGTTTTAATTCGTATAATATTCGAATAATATTATAACTCGTCCGATTCGTTAAGTGTTTAGTGAAATCACTTTCGTTCATGATATACCCTTTGGTTCTCTATATTTACGAATATAGTCCCTATGTTTATGAAAATATAATGTTTATGTTTTAAACCCCTGGGTTTCCACATTTATACATTTAGTCCTTCAATCTAAGGAAAGTACACTTTTGGTCCTTATACTTTTAAACAGCCCCCTTAAGTTTCAGAAATGACAAAAATAGCCCCTAGACCCTTTTAAAATAGTTTTTGACAGTTTTAACCCTCTAGTTTACAAATTGACACTTTTAGCCCCTTAACTTGTAAAAATCGTATTTTAAGTCCAATTAGGTTCTAACAAGTGACAATGGGTCTTATTAAGCTCCAATAAGCCATATAAGCTGGGTCAGCTTATAAATAAGCTCGGATGAGCTTATTTAGGCTTATAGGACCTTATTGGGCCCGTTAAGGTCCAATAAGCAATTTATAGGTCCAATTTAGTTTCCAAAGGCACATAAGCCCTCATTAAGCTTATTTAAGCTCAATAATTTTTTTTGGCTGAAAAATAAGCTTGGGTGAGCTTATTTAAGCTTATTCGAGTTTGTTGGGCTCGTTAGCCCATGAACCTTAACCCGAAATGTTTTAAAAAGGTCCATTTAGGTTTCTCATATGATCTAACTTATTTTCTTATCTCAATAAGCACTCATAGGATCTGTTTAAGCTGTTTTTATTGTGTGGCTCGTTCAATAAGCTATTAAGCCTCGGTAATGGGCTTTTGGGCCCATTACGAACCCGTTAGGCATTTTAAGCTTTTGGGTTTACTCCTTTAAGGTCCATTAGCTATTATTTGTCCTATAAGCTGTTTAAGCTCGCAAATAAGATGTCTAAGCTTATTTGTGGCTTATGAGCTTCGTTTGGTCACGGTGATGGGCTACCAAGCCCATTAAGGGTCCGGTTTGTTTTCTAATAAACGTTAAGGTACCTTAGGGTCCATATGAGTTCAATAAGCCTTTTAGACTTCTTAATAAGCTCAAGGAGCTTATTAATCATCTGTGGGCCCCACGGTAAGGTCTGTTGGGCCTGTTTGGGCCTCGTAAAGGTTTGGTAATCTCCTTAGTAGCCCGTTAAGACTTATTTTAGGCGTCTCACTTAACCATGAGCTCAATAAGCTTCTTAACACTTCCATAAGCTCACGTGAGCTTAATATTAAGCTGTGGGCCCCTTTTATACCCGTTAATGGACTGTTGGGCTTGACGAGGCCCATTAGTGGTTCATTTCGTTTAGGTAATAATATAAGGATTTCGTTTAATAGCCCTAGTAACCACAAATGAGTTCGTTTAGCTTATATACGGGTCGTGTCCATCATATGCATGCGTTTCAACGACTAGTATACTCCTTCCCAAGCCACAACATCACGTTTACTTTAAAAGTTTACGTATAGTTTTCGTAAAATTGTGTGTGTTTTTTATGAGGTAGTGTTTCATGTTAGACCCATGTTTTCTTTATTTTAACACACCACACAAGGTCGTATACGCGCATAAATAATGCGTATAACATGTATGTTTTTGTATTTATTATGTATAAGCTCACGTTAATGTATTATTTTCATTTTAACGTGACACAACGACTAGCAAACAAAGAAACAATCATAATACGAAACGTACAAGCTTGAACGCGACTTACAAAGGGTCCTAGTGACTTGGTTGATGAGTTTGGACGTGTAGAATGCTACCCCAAGATCGAATTAATCAAACCCAAGCTTCAAAGCTTATACAAATACCCAACCTTAGCTCGATAACCTTCTTGTGACCTTGTATGAATACCTTAGTGTTATTTGTATGATTGAGGGAGATTATGAGGGTGTTTGCTTGCGGCTTATGACCCGAACAAGAGAGGAGTAATATGGTTTACTTGTTTGAGTGTTTGTGAGTTGTAAGAAGTGTTAAATGGTAAATGTGAGTGAGTATTTATAGGCAAGATAACTAGTTACATTTTCCTAGTCCCATAAACAAACCAAACCATGCCCTAACTAGATGGTTTTGTGGTTTCTAGTTAATCACACATGGTTTTGTTAATACTACCTAGTACCATTCTTAATTACAAGATTTTGGTACAAGATTTACAAAGATTATGGAAATCTTATGGATTTTGTATATGCTTGTTAGCTAGCCACGGTCATCAATAGAAAAGAGGGATCCAAGGTGGTCTTTATCCAATGTGTATTAGCTAACTAAGAACATTAAATACTAGTATTCATTAATCCCTTGATGTACAAGTACTTAGTGTAAGATTTATGAAGATTTGATAGTTGATTTGTGTGTGGATGTTGTTTCTAGCCGTGGCATCAAAGGAGGGCAAAGTGAGGGATTAATTTGGATAATTTAGGACAACTAGTACCTTCCTTAATTACCTAGGATTGTACATGTACTTTAGAGATAAAACAAAGATTTGCTAGTTGGCTTATGTTGCCCATATTCGGCCATAATGGCTTAATAACACAAGATTTGAATAAATTTTGTGTTTAAGGTTTAAAAGTAAGTGTTGGTTTGTGTCTAGGTAAGTCTAGGTATTTCCGGGGTATGTCTAAATGTATTTTTATTGCGAAACGTAAGCCTTTTACGTGACCAATAAAAATAAAATATGCAAAGTGAATAATTATTTTCTTAATAATTATATAACACTTGATTGACGTAAACCTCAATTTATTTGGTGACCGTTTACGTTAAATGATTATTTCTAGTCTACGCGATTTAGCTTAAAAGTTAAATTAAAAGTAAATGCGTATCGGACCAAAATAAATAGTGACGAATAATAGGAGTCTTAAAATGACCTGAAATTGAGAAATGTTATAGTCTCCACCTTTTAAAAGAGCTTTGTCCTCAAAGTTTAAGACCTTGTAGTGGATGAAGAAGCCCGGTTTGTGAAAAGCTGTAGGTATTTCTGTTTGAACGAATCTTCACATTCCTAGGTGAACTCAGGACCTCTCCTAGAGTTCCAGCGAACCTTAACCAATGTTATCCGGCTTCACTTCAATCGTTTGATCTCCCGTTCCATGATTTCAACGGGCTCTTCCACAAACTAGAGCTTATCATCAACGTGAATTCCTCCCAACGACATGACTAATGATTCGTTAGCGTAACATTTCTTCAGGTTAGACACATGGAAGGTATGGTGAACTTTACTCAACTCTTGAGGAAGTTCCAGCCTATAGGCAACTTTCCTAACTTTGGCTAACACCTTGAAAGGTCTGACGTATCTCGGGTTCAACTTGCCCCGCTTACCGAATCGTACAACCCCTTTCCAAGGTGAGACCTTGAGCATAACCCTATCCCCAACTTCAAACTCCATCGGCTTTCGCTTCAAATCAGCGTAGCTCTTTTGTCCATCTTGAGCAGCTTGAATTCTCTGCTTGATCAGGACGATCTTCTCCGTTGTTTGTTGGATTAATTCCGGACCAGTCAGTTGAGCTTCTCCAACTTCAGCCCAGCACACAAGTGATCGACATTTTCGGCCATAGAGTGCCTCATAAGGTGCGGCCTTTATGCTAGCGTGATAACTGTTGTTATATGAAAATTCGGCTAATGGAAAAATGTTTAAACCCAGCCTTACTAAAATCAATCACACCAGCACGTAGCATGTCCTCGAGAAGTTATTGAATAGTCCTCTCTGCCTCAAACCAGAACCGCGTTTCTCTGATGATAACGCAGTGCTCCATACTTTTTAGATATTGTAACCCAAAGCTTTCTAAAATGATCTCTAGAAATTTGACATGAATCTCCCATCACGATCACAGATGATTGAAACAGGTATTCCGTGTCTTGCTACTATCCTGTTTAGGTACAACCTTGCCAACTTGTCCAACTGATCATTCTCCCTTATTGGCAAGAAGTGAGCAGAATTTGTGAGTTGATCCACAATCACCCAGATGGTGTCAAAACCTTGTGACGACTTAGAAAGCTTGGTGATAAAATCCATCATGATATTATCCCACTTCCATTCGGGTATTAATGGTTGTACTAACAGTCCCGATGGCCTTTGATGTTCTGCCTTGACCTTTGCACATGTCAAGCACTTGCTAACATATGCGGCGATGTCGGCTTTCATATTAGGCCACCAATATAACTTTTTCATGTCTTGGTACATCTTTTCGGAACCGAGATGGATAGAATATTTTAACTTATGAGATTCGTGCATAATCACAGATCTTAGGTCACCGTAGCAAGGTAACCAACTTCTTCCGTTTAAACATAAAGTTCCGTCGGCGTGTGGTTCCAACTTTTCCTTGGGTATATCCTTTCTGATCATACCGCCTACATCTTCATTCTCAAGATTCTCTGGTTTCAGGGCTTCGATCTTAGCTTCTAGTATTCGTTTGGGAAGATCCAAGCCAATAGTCATAACTAAGGCTCGAACCTGCAATGGCTCAATCCGTTCCTTACGGCTCAATGCATCAGCCACTACGTTTGCCTTCCCCGGGTGATAACGAATGTCACAATCATAATCACTTAGAAATTCAAGCCAACGGCGTTGCCTCATGTTAAGCTCCTTTTGGTCAAGAATGTGTTGTAGACTTTTATGGTCGGTGAATACGGTGTATTTGGTCCTATGTAGATAATGTCTCCATATCTTTAGAGCAAACACTACCGATTCAAGTTCTAAATCATGAGTGGTGTAGTTCTTCTCATGGATTTTTAGTTGTCGAGAAGCATATGCAATCACCTTCTCCCTTTGCATCAATACAACAC
>BQNB010028638.1:5687-16423 GCA_026074375.1 Tanacetum coccineum
TAACGCCTTCGGATATTCAACATTCCGCTGCATACTCAGATTTGAGGGTGTTACATATTCAAACATGCCACTTAAACATGTTAAAGTTGTTACAAACATTAATAGTAGAATCTTTTTAAGTTTTTCACTTTCGTAGCTTGTACATTTAGTTTCTAAACCTTGTACATTTTTCAACTTTCAACTTTTCAAGAGAATCTCAAATCTCCTTTATAAGGAGTATATATATAAATATTGAAAGTATATCTATCTTGAAAAAAAGAAGATACGAAAGATATAGCTTTTTGGATTAAAGTTAGAAATCTTTTTGGATTATACCTTAAAAATCTAATACCTTTTGGATTATAGTTAACCCGTGGGTATTAATCATATGAAAAGGCGACGTGTTGTGCTGTGCTGTTATTAATTACTTCTAGAATTTGTATAAAATGATCCGCGCGCTGTCGCGGAGCGCGCGAGACTATTTTTTGCAGTGGACCGATAACGTCAGCGATTGGGACTCGCCTTGCAACCAACCGATAACCCTAAAGACTATTTCCGTAAATATTTTAAAATATATATTAAACTTCAACAATTTTTTAAAATCGTACGCATGTCAGAACCATTGCAATATTTGGCTTGTTTTGTTCGCAATTCGACGATCTTTTCAGCGACATTTTTTTTCCGAATGAATCGATAAATATACGCTCCTTAATTGACGAATAAAGTTTATTTTCTTGAAAAGTCGTAAGTAGATGAAAGTTGAGGGTGCGCTTTGAAAATTGAGTTTTAAAAAATTTAAAAGAAAAACGTAAATAGGTTAAAGTTCAGGGTGCGTTTTGAAAATCCGGTTTTCTAAATATATATATTAAACTTCAACATTTATTTATAAAATCGTACGTATGTCAAAAGCGGTGCAATATTGGGCTCGTTTTGTTCGCAATTCCACGATCTTTTCAATGGCATTTTTTTCCCGAATGAATTGGTAGATATGTGCTCCATATTTGATAAGTAAAGTTTGTTATATAAAAAAGTCGTAAATAGGTTAAAGTTCAGGGTGCGTTTTAAAAATATATATAAAACAAAATTCTCAAGATGCGTGCGTGGGGAATATTTTATTCCCTTGACACTGTTACTGCTCTTTTATATATACGAGGTTTGTCACCCACGCATTGCCGCAGAGTGTGCATGACTATTTTTGCAACGGACTGATAATATCAAGTACTATTTTTCAGCGATTGGTACTCACCTTACAACGAACCGATAACCTTAAAGACTATTTCCGTAAACATTTTAAAATATATATTAAATTTCAACATTTTTTATAAAATTGTACGCATGTCAGAACCATTGCAATATTTGGCTCGTTTTTTTTAACGGCAATTTTATTGAAGAAACACTAGCAAGGAACTAGCAAATTACATAGGAATATTACTAGGATTTTTAAGCCAATCGTTCATATTAAACGAGGCTTTACATCTATGACGAACCCAAAAATAAGACTTAGACACAGTATCGTCAAACAAAGTCACCTTCCTCGGACTCTTAGTATCAAAGATCATCTTGTTACGGAAAGTCCACACATACCACCACATAACATAGAACACTCCCTCCAACATCAGTTTATTTTTAATTGGAAGGCGTAAATTCTCCATCCACAACACCCAGTCCACATATGACTCGACCCCCACATCAGTTTGTTCGCAATTCGACAATCTTTTCAGCAACCTTTTTTTTCCGAATGAAATGATAGATATGCGCTCCGTAATTGACAAGTAAAGTTTGTTTTATTGAAAAGTCGTAAATAGGTGAAAGTTGAGGGTGCGCTTTGAAAAATTGAGTTTTAAAAAATACGAAAAAAACGTAAATAGGTTAAAGCTCAGAGTGCGTTTTGAAAATTCGGTTTTTTAAATATATATATTAAACTTTAACTTTTTTTATAAAATCGTACGCATGTCAGAAGCGGTTCAATATTGGGCTTGTTTTGTTCGCAATTCGACGATCTTTTCAATGACATTTTTTTTCGGAATGAATCGGTAGATATACGCTCCATATTTGGTAAATAAAGTTTGTTATATAAAAAAGCCGTAAATAGGTTAAAGTTCAAGGTGCGTTTTGAAAATATATATATATAAAATTTTCACCGAGAATCGTGCGCGGGGGAATTATTTATTCCAGAATACTGTTCATGGCATACTAATGCTTTATATATACGAGTTTTGTCACTCGCGCGCTGTCGCGGAGCGCTTGAGACTATTTTTTGCAGCGGACCGATAACGCCAAGTACTATTTTTTAGCGATTGGGAATCGCCTTGCAACGAACCAATAACCCTAAAGACTTTTTCCGTAAACATTTTAAAATATATATTAAACTTCAACATTTTTTATAAAATCGTACGCATGTCAGAACCATTGCAATATTGTGCTTGTTTTGTTCGCAATTCGGCGATCTTTTCAGCGACATTTTTTTCCGAATGAATCGATAGATATACGCACCATAAAATTGACGAATAAAGTTTATTTTCTTGAAAAGTCGTAAGTAGATGAAAGTTGATGGTGCGCTTTAAAAATTGAGTTTTAAAAAATATGAAAAAAAAACGTAAATTGGTTAAAGTTCAGGGTGCGTTTTGAAAATTTGGTTTAAATATATATATTAAACTTCAACATTTTTTATAAAATCGTGCGTATGTCAGAAGCGATGCAATATTGGGCTCGTTTTGTTCGCAATTCGACGATCTTTTCAATGACATTTTTTTCCCGAGTGAATCGGTAGATATGCGCTCCATATTTGATAAATAAAGTTTTTATATAAAAAAGTGGTAAATAGATTAAAGTTCATGGTGCGTTTTGAAAATATATATAAAAAAATTCTCATGATGCGTGCGTGGGGAATATTTTATTCCCTTGACACTGTTACCGCTTTATTATATATACGAGGTTTGTCACCCTCGCGTTGTCGCGGAGTGTGCAGGACTATTTTTGCAACGGACCGATAACATCAAGTACTATTTTTCAGCGATTTAGACTCACCTTGCAACGAACCGATAACCCTAAAGACTATTTCCGTAAACATTTTAAAATATATATGAAATTTCAACATTTTTTTATAAAATCGTACGCATGTCAGAACCATTGCAATATTTGGCTCGTTTTGTTCGCAATTCGATGATCTTTTCAGCAACCCTTTTTTTTCCGAATGAAATGATAGATATGCGCTCCGTAATTGACGAGTAAAGTTTGTTTTATTGAAAAGTCATAAATAGGTGAAAGTTGAGGTTGCGCTTTGAAAAATTAAGTTTTAAAAAATATGAAAAAAACGTAAATAGGTTAAAGCTCAGGGTGCGTTTTGGAAATTTGATTTTTTAAATATATATATTAAACTTCAACTTTTTTTATAAAATCGTACGCATGTCAAAAGTTGTTTAATATTGGGCTCGTTTTGTTCGCAATTCGACGATCTTTTTAATGACATTTTTTTTCCGAATATATTTGGTAAATAAAGTTTGTAATATAAAAAAAACCGTAAATAGGTTAAAGTTCAGGGTGCGTTCTGAAAATATATATATATAAAAAAAATTCATCGAGTTATTCCAGAATACTGCTCATGGCCGCGAAGCGCTCGAGACTATTACCGCAATGGATCGATAACACCAATTATTATTTGTCAGTCGTTGAGACTTACCTTGCAACGAACTAATAACCTCAAAGACTATTTCCGTAAATATTTTAAAAATATATATATTAAACTTCTACATTTTTTAGAAAATCATACGCATGTCATAAGCGTTGTAATATTGGGCTCGTTTTGTTCGCAATTTGAAGCTCTTTTCGGTGACATTTTTTTCCGAATGAATCGATAGATATGCGTTTCATATTTGATAAATAAAGTTTGTTATATAAAAAAAGTCGTAAAGAGGTTAAAGTTCAGGGTGTGTTATGAATTTTAAAAAAATATATATATATATTAAACTTCAACATTTTTTATAAAATCGTACGCATGTCAGAAGCATTGTGATATTGGGCTCGTTTTGTTCGCAATTCAACGATCTTTTCAGTGATATTTTTTTTCCAAATGAATCGATAGATATGTGCTACATATTTAATAAATAAAGTTTGTTACGTTGAAAGTACGTTTTGAAAATAAATAAAAGCTTTTTTCTATGTTGAGAAGTTAGAGAATATTTTATTTAAAAAAAGGCATGCCTACTATGCACCGCCTTTTAATATAAGTTATAATTTATAATTTATAATTTATAATTACACACATGGATTACCGTTCATGATTAAACACTTGCATGATTATGGATGTTACTTGTAGCATATTAGTTAATCCCTAGTAGATATAGTCAAAAAGAAACTGCCTTTCCCAAAGAAATAAAAACAATACCCAAAAAGAAACAAAGGTGTTAAGTTATAAATACCAACCCGATAAGTTATTTCTTCTTCAACTAGCTTATTACCAAGTGTAGAAGCAGTGATGATGATGAACATCGAAAAACAATCAAGCAAACTTATAAGACCCTTCGTTCCAACTCCTCAAACCCTCCGACACTACAAAATTAGCTTTATCGACGAGCTTGTCCCTTTTATAAACATAAGTGCTGTTCTTTTCTTCTCCCCAAATAGCAATGCAATCCCTAAGTTTGTTTCCAGGCTAGAAACATCGCTTGAGAAAAGTTTAACACGGTTTTACCCTCTTGCGGGTAGATATGTGGATAAAACTCAGACAATTGACTGCAATGATCAAGGTGCCGAGTTTATACATGCCAAAGTTGACATCAAAATGCAAGATATTCTTGCTCCCGGTGTGGATGTTAAGTTCGTCGATGAATTCATTCCACACAAGAAATTCGCAGTTGAGCAATTCACTGACCCGTTACTTGCAATTCAAGTAACCATGTTCAAGTGTGGAGGTGTTGCACTTGGTGCAAGTACTACGCACAAGATTGCCGATGCCTCCACTCTAAGTACATTCCTAAATGAATGGGCTGCTTTGAACCGAGAAGAAAATGAGATCGAATTCTCAGGGCCTGGTTTCAACTCTCCTTCATTATTTCCAGGTCGTTGTTATGGTCCTATTCCGCTACCACTTATACCTGATGAGTTGTCAAGCAAGTTATATATCAGAAAAAAAGTTTCATTCAGTGAGAGCGAAATATCTATACTGAAAGCAAAGGCCATGGCGAATGAAAAGATTAACACTCTTCATTTGTCAAAGGTGCAGTTGTTAAAATATGGCAGATTTATAATAATAATATGAACGAATTTGAGGACGTGATAATTATTGTCCTTAAAGAATATTAGCCCCCAATATTTACGCTGATGGGATTCGTGACTAATTTCTTCCCGAGATTCGACCTCAAAATAATAAAACTTTATGCAGCGTACACAAAATTTTACTTGAACATCAAAATGTTTGTATTTTGTGTGTACATGAATTAAATGAAAACGTAGGAATGGGCTTCCATTTATAAGCATTATGGTGACTCTCTAAACAATCATAAAGGCACCATTTCGTGGTTTTTAAGGCACCATTTCGTGGTTTTTAATTCGCAGTAGTCATAATGCTTTAATGAACATATGTGACGTTTCAAACATTAGTCACAATTCATATGTGATGTTTCAACCATGTGTTTGGTCAAACACATACAGTCACGTATTAATGACTTAATATGACGTTTTCACACTTACATATACTGAATAAATTTTATTATGAAATATAATTATATTTAAGGTTATTATCAAACAAATTGTTCGATTAAAACTGCATTCAAGCAAACATTTTTGATATGATAATTGTTCAATTAATATATAATTAATACATTGAATTAATAACATTAACATATATGTGTAGTCAACATATTTATAAACCCATATTATTTTCATTCATTTGTCTATGTACTATACATACAATATACAATATACAATTGTTGATAAAAATCCATAAGTTCCAACAATTCCCCACTTAGATTTTATTAACAATATCCAACATAGTATGCATAAATTAAGGTAGCTTTCGCCTTGAACCTTAACATAGTGTATGTCCTTCAAATAGCCTAACAGAATCAATGGCGGCTTTATAGCATTTGAGCTATGATTCTTAGTGTTAAACTCGGAAAGATAACACACATAACATGTTAATTGATGTTCAATAACATGGTAGCACTATTATGGCCATGTGCTAATCCCACTTTCATGGATATCTCCAAAAGTAAAACTTTCCTTTGTAGGAGCGGCACCGCTCCTTATATCCACATAGGTGAAGCCCTTTAATTACCATAGGTGCACTTCATTAAGAGTATAAAAACTCACCCTAAAATAATTACTCACTATTTAGTATTTAAACTAAACTAGTGTCCTGTTGGTAATCAACAACTTGTTTTTATCACATTGAACCTTTAAGTAGATTTTAGTCTAAGTAAATGTTGGGTTTCTATTGTTGCCAACTTTACTCAATGGATTTCAAACCCATATCTCTTGTAGTTTCAAAAACTATGTCTTTCGGAACACCTTTTGTAAACGGATCCGTAAGATTCTTACAAGAGCGTATATATTCAATAGTTATTATCCCATTCGATATTAACTCTTTGATATAGGCATGTCTAAGGCTAATGTGTCTAGACTTTCCGTTATACACCTTATTATATGCCCTTGATAGCGTTGATTGACTATCACAATGTAAGGAAATGGCTGGCATCGGTTGTGGCCACAACTCTATGTCTAACAACATATTTCTTAGCCATTCTGCTTCCTTACCCGCGGCTGCAAGTGCTAAAAACTCAGCCTCCATGGTGGAATGCGTAATACATGTTTGTTTCTTTGATCCCCAACAAACAGCCCCACCACCAAGTGTAAAAATCCAACCAGTTGTGGATTTACTATCACTACTGCCAGTTATCCAACTAGCATCTGAGTATCCTTCAAGTACAGCAGGAAAACGATCATAATACAAAGCTAATTGTCTAGTTCTTTTAAGATAACCAAAAATTCTTCCAATTGCTTTCCAATGATCCTGACTTGGGTTACTCGTATATCTTGACAGTTTACAAATAGCATATGCAATATCAGGTCTAGTATAATGTGTAGCATACATTAAACAACCTATTGCACTTGTATATTTTATTTGAGCAACAGCTCTTCCATTATTCTCTACAGATTTACAAGATGATTATTAGGTTATTTCCAAACACATCTTAAAACATTTGCATAAAAGTAAAACAAGAATTTAAAGGCACAATTTAAACAAAACTGATGCTTTTATTAATAATCAAATGTTTACAAGAAGAAATACATTAAAAACGAGACAATACGCTAAAAGTTACAATAATAAGCTACTAAAAACTAAATTAAGCTAGGTGTCCCAACTGTGTGAAGGAGAGCTCTTACACTACAACACAAGAGGGCTAATGCTACGGTAGGAATCCGTTGCGAATCCGTTGCAATGGACCATTTGCAACGGATTTGCAACAGATTCGTACCGTAGCATTAATGCTCCATGGAATTTTAATTGCAACAGTTTTCCAACCATGGAAAATCCGTTGTAAATTAGCAACCGGTTTTGCTACGGGTCATATTCCAATGGTTTTCCAACGGTTTTGCTACAACATATATAAAAATGAAACTGTAACGGATATGCAATGGGTAAAATTGTGACGACTTTGCAACGGAGTCTAACTGCAATTGTTTCGTTGCAATTTTCGTTACAATTTCTGTTTCAAAGAAGCTGCATCTTCTAAAATAGTTCAGCACAAAAAACTGCCATTTCTCATAATATACAAATGTCGAAAGCTAAATATATATGAACGCGATTAGACAATCACCCAAATATCATACTACATAGCGTATCAAATCCTACCAAACGCGCCACTCCTAAACCAAATTCAACAAACGCACCACTTAACAACATGTGCACCATCCACCAATATGTGCCAAATCTGCCTAAAATATACTACTAAACAAAATGTGTATAAAACACAAAGTGTACCTAACTAAGCAACGGATATTTATGCATAATAGGGAGTGTGAGGTTGATCCTTCAATTGTGTCAACACCTCGACGAGCTTCTCATTCATATCTTTGATCATTTCTTCCTTAAATACCTCGTGTTTTCCTTCGCTGTGCTTTATTTCTTTTCCTATAGCTTCCTCAAAAAACTCTTTATCTTTCTTTCTCGCTTGCTCCAAGTCCTTCATCGATTTTCTAGTACTTCACCCTAAAAAACATACTTACACCAATTACAACTCATCTTGATGCATATATACCTGCTGTAAATGATTAAAAAATAAAGCAATACATGACAGTAACTTCATATGTTTAAGTTACCTTTAGAAAACATAACTTGTACCAATAGGCAAATAAAACAAATTGTATCATATTGCATCAGTAGGAAAATAAAGTTGTAAGTATAGTACAAGATAACCATGATGATATAGATTAGTTATGAGTAGACTACTAGACTGTTTAGTTCTCATAATGCATGAGTCTTAAGATACATGTGGTCTAGTAAAAAACATAACTACTTTATAAGAAAAATGATTATAATGCATACTTAACATACATTTGTATCTATCTTTTTTATGGAGCACATGTATTAGCAAGGTTTTTATTTTTTTCTCTATCCAGCATCATCATTTCACATAAGTTGGACGCAATTTTGATCTTTCATCTCACATTAAAATGCATACACTGTATTTAGTTTAAGCCTAATGAGAAAGACCATGTAACAAAGTAGGCAAATACTAAGACCATGTAACAAAGTAGCAAACCAAAGATACTATTAATACAACTTGCATTCATCCATATTAGTAGGCGTTATATACTAAGAGTAAGACCATGCATCCGTATACTAAGATCATGCATCAGTAGGAAAATACTAACAATATCTAATACTTGGAAAATAAAACTAACAAGCCATCCATTGATCCATATCAGTAGCCATATACTTACAAAGTTATGAATTGTATCATTAATATTATCACCTCTTATTATACCCGTCATGTATCACACATTGTGTTTTCTTATAACTAAATTAGATATGCTATGAGAATAAAAAATAATCAGCTAACCTTCTCAAATCTCATATGTGGCTATGAGGAACCGGCATTACTAGTTGAAGGTGTTCCCATCAACAAAAACTATAGAATCAAACACATTGTATGCTTTGTTCCGTAGTTCCTCATTATGTGGATGTGATTCAGCGTTCTCCTCGTGACTCTCTACCATACCAGCTTGATACGATTCCTATAAAACAGTCCTAAAATAACGCTTAATTAGTGAACCGCTAAAAGTGGTTAATTGTAAAGAGGTTTGGGTGTTGGTTATCAGCCCCTTAACGCCGGACTCATACAACGGTCACACCAATCAAAACAGCAAGTTTGGTCTCAATGCTTTTTATTATAGTACAAGATAACCATGATGATATAGATTAGTTATGAGTAGACTACTAGACTGTTTAGTTCTCATAATGCATGAGTCTTAAGATACATGTGGTCTAGTAAAAAACATAACTACTTTATAAGAAAAATGATTATAATGCATACTTAACATACATTTGTATCTATCTTTTTTATGGAGCACATGTATTAGCAAGGTTTTTATTTTATTTTCTCTATCCAGCATCATCATTTCACATAAGTTGGACGCAATTTTGATCTTTCATCTCACATTAAAATGCATACACTGTATTTAGTTTAAGCCTAATGAAAAAGACCATGTAACAAAGTAGGCAAATACTAAGACCATGTAACAAAGTAGCAAACCAAAGATACTATTAATACAACTTGCATTCATCCATATTAGTAGGCGTTATATACTAAGAGAAAGACCATGCATCCGTATACTAAGATCATGCATCAGTAGGAAAATACTAACAATATCCAATACTTGGAAAATAAAACTAACAAGCCATCCATTGATCCATATCAGTAGCCATATACTTACAAAGTTACGAATTGTATCATTAATATTATCACCTCTTATTATACCCATCATGTATCACACATTGTGTTTTCTTATAACTAAATTAGATATGCTATGAGAATAAAAAATAATCAGCTAACCTTCTCAAATCTCATAGGTGGCTGTGAAGAACCGGCATTACTAGTCAAAGGTGTTCCTGTCAACAAAAACTATAGGATCAAACGCATTGTATGCTTTGTTCCGTAGTTCCTCATTATGTGGATTTGATTCAGCGTTCTCCCCGTGACTCTCTACCATACCAGCTTGATACGATTCCTATAAAACAGTCCCAAAATAACGCTTAATTAGTGAACTGCTAAAAGTGGTTAATTGTAAAGAGGTTTGTTTGGATGCGTATAATATGATCACATGAATTGTCATTAACCCATCTCGGCTCAACGACCTGATCCCCGCTTGATTCACCTACCTCATTTGACTCACCAACCCTAGTTGATGCTTTTGAACCAGCCGGCCTATTTGAACTGGCTAACCCGTTTGCCCCTGTTAACCCGTTTCCCCAAGCTGCCATGTTTTCGCAAGCTGACCCATTTGCCCCACCTGGCCCGTTTGCCCCACCTGAACTCCTAACAAATTGAGGTTGAAGCAGCGACTTCGTCCCTTTCATAACATGGGTGTGGATAAATATGATGGTTTTACACTTTCATAACAATTATATTAAACCATAACATCAAAGCATAGAATAGCGGAAGCAAAAAAAAGATCAAATAACATGTTCGAATAATTAACCGAATTAGGGTTACATACCTTTTGATTCTAGCCCGAACAAGAATCAAATTGCTTAG
>BQNB010028638.1:24076-56467 GCA_026074375.1 Tanacetum coccineum
CCTAACGATGCGATGCTCATTTTCGTCAAATTAGTGTCATGATTTCATAATATTTGTGATAGTAGTTTGCATATATAAATAGTAATTTAAAGTAAATTAGACGGAATTTTCACAACCTATTGATTTGATAGATTATTTGAAATTTTTCGTACAGTACAATGGGAATTTAAAAGAAAAATACAACGAGAATTCCTAAAAGGATAAAGTCTAAGCAGTGATATCATCCTCTGTGTTGTCAAGGTCTTGATTGGTTTCTCCTCCTCCTAAGGTATACATCATTCCTCGGGCTTCAGTACCTTGGTTCTTCAATACTGCAATCAACTCCTGTAGTGCCCTTGATACCACATTCATAGCAAGTGATAGTTCTTTGGTTGTTAGCATTAATGGGATGCCAACAATTCTTTGTCAAATGACCGACTTTCTTGCAGTTGGTGCACTTGGGTGCACACTCTCCATCATGATGATAGTTGCACTTAGGGCACATAGGTTTAGATCCTCCGTACAGTTTCTTCTCTCCAGACCCTATAGCATAAGCTTGAAGAACATTTTGTTTCTTGAGAAGTTGTTGTTGATTCTGGTTGTTATCGAATTTTCTCTTGTTCTCAGCTTGCCTTTTCGCATAAGTGCGGAGTTTCTGATCCATCAAGTCGTTGGCCAACTTGATAGCAAAATCAAAAGTCTTGGGTCTTGCAGACATGACATTTCCATGAATGTTTAACGTGAAGTCCACCGTATACTTGTCATCTTTGCGGTTTCATCAGTAAGAAATTTGGTGCACATCAAGGCTAGTTCTTGAAACGCTGGAGTGTAAAGCAGGCAACATCGTTTCCCCTGACCTTAAGATTCCACAGTTCAATTTCAAGTTTCTTGATTTCACCATTTAGACAATATTTGTCCGTCAATTTCTTCTTAAACATCTCCCAAGTCATAGCATAGGCAGCATCATGACCTACGGTCCTCACATGACCATTCCACCAGGTTAGTGCAGCACCTAGCAGAGTGCAGGTATCAAACTTCACTTGTTTTTCAATGGCACAACCGCTAATATGGAATACTGATTCCATCTTTTCGAGCCATTGAGATAAGACAACAACGCCTTCAGTTCCCTTGAAGTTCAAGGGTTGGCATTTCATAAAGTCGGGATAGGTACAGATACGTGCAGGTTGCACGGGCCTTCTGATTCCTCCTCCTGAATTTTGGCTATTGTCATCCTGAGTTTGGGTAGAGTCTCTTTGGATTGCCCGATCGATCATAGCTTGAATGGATTCTTGAGTCATGGCGTCGTTTGTTCCTTGTCTTGTTACAGGCATGATTCTTCAAGATTAGAGGAGTAATAAAAGAATTAGTTTAGTTCTCTAAGTCGTGCTCTGAAGATGAAATGTTGTGAGATGTTATGTTAATGTCTTGTAAGGTTCTTTGGACCATTGTGTTATTCGTAATGTTTTGAGAAATGTTCTAGTATTTATATAAATAATTCTTATATAAATTTAAGATATACGTAAGGAAATGTAAGCACGTATATAACCTATGTAAGTACTTAGTATAACCAACTAATGCTAAAATGGTGCATGTTATGTAAGCATGTATACCAGATGCAAACCAGTAATGTATGTATGTCCCTTGAAAAATTTATGTATGGTGCAATGTTTGAAAACGGTTATAATCTAGGTAAAATGTGCAACCTAGTTCTCTATAACCAGGGATCTGATACCAATCTGTAACACCCCCAAAATGGGTCGCAGCGGAAATGATGTTCCGGGAGCGTTACTTCATAATACCATTGCACCAGTTATGAGAGAACGACCTCTAAGTGTTGTTTGAAAAGTAATCTTGTATTATTTGGACTCCAATGCACATCAAGTAAGCACCTAGCACTTACGTGCCTGAGAAACATGTTTTAAAATGTCAACAATAATGTTGGTGAATTTATAGGTTTATAAATTTAATGAAGTGGATAGCAAGATTTCCCTGTAATAGAGTAGCAATTACAATATCACAAAAATGTATTACGAAATGCACTAAGCTCATGACACTGAAGCTCAACAATGTATGTATCAACTACATATAAATAATGTGCCCAATGTAGATGTTCAACCCGTAACACCTATGAGTCCGACATGGTATGCGTTCGTCCGACATGGTATGCGTTCGTTACCGATGATATTTGATCACCCGAACGGGGGTGTTAATTCCCAATAGATCTATTCATAACATTCGCGCTCACATAATGCAATTAACAATTACATCTATGCAATTAACAGTTCATGATGATGGGCATAGTGGGTTATAGCTACTTAGGCAAACTCGTAATATTTGAATTAAAATGTACTTGCATCCATTTTGTAAAACAAACATGATCTCATCCCCGAGATTTGATAAATGATTGAAAAATATAAGATGGGGACTATAAACTCACATTGAGTAATGATAATGTAGAAGCAAAGCAGTAGCACGAAAAACGATGCAAAAGACTTTATCCGCAACCTATGAATAAATAATACATATTCACAAATCGGAAAAATAATAATATAAATACTTGCAATCTTGTCCCTAGTGTGTGCTTGATCTTTATTCAAAATAGTGATATTTGAAAACAATTTCTTGTCTTAAAATGGTCAACTTTATCGGGTCAATGCGGTCAAAATACAAGTATTTAATTTACGACTTTGGATTTTTAAGAAACTAGGTCGTACATATTTTAAATTATTAGTTTGGGTCAGCCCTTGGTTCGGTCTCTAAGTACATTAATTAATTCGATAAAACGTTGGCGTTTACTTTTAGCGTTAAACTTATATTTTACTAAGTTTTTAACATGGGCCGCCTTAGAGTTTTATAACTAAATTCTGTCTTCGTTATTTGACGGTATTAAAAAGTAAAAGTGTATTTGAAATCTACGCCGGGTAGTCTACAACTTTCATTTAATAATTTTTGGCTAAAAATGTCGTTTGAGTATTTTAAAAACGAGGCTAAATATGAGCAAGTCGCATGGCAGTTTTATACTTAGAAATATTTAGTTTATTTCAACTTATGATGTTTGCGAGGTCAGACATTTGAACTAAGTTTGCGGCTTCGTTACTTAATGTTAAAAACAAAATTAATCACCACTTTTGAAAACTAGGCCAGGCCGTTTATAATTTACCTTTTATAAGTTTTGGGGGCGGAGGTCGTTAAGAGGGTCGAAAAGGGGTATAAAGTAAGGGGTGTCGAGCTGTCTGTTGGCCGTATTAACTGCGTGGCACAATACTAACTTTGGACCATGATTGCGAGTTTATTTCTTAGCCATTTTTCGTGATTCAAGTTGCTAAATATAACATGCCAGGTCGACTATAAAATGCCCCTACTAGTTGCTGCCATGTCTAAGTCTAAGGGGGTCGAAATAGGGCTTAAAGTCGACCCATTAGGGCTGTTATAAAAAGCAATTTGACAGACTTATACTTCAAACTTTGTGACCTTCTAACTATTCATTTACTCGACGAAAACAACTTATCTCAGGGGCAAAAAGATCACGTCCAGTCCTATTATTGAAATAAATTTAGTCGTCCTTAAGGGCTTTGTGTTTAAGGGTCGAATAAGGTGTTTGAAGCTACACGCATGGGCTAGTTACTATGACGTAGCTTATGTATTTGTTGTGTATATTCTCTTACAACGAGCCTTAGCTACCAATCATGCGAGTATTCTAAGCCTAACACTCACATTATGCCCAGGTTTCATTTGTCAATTACACGTTTTTATGGGGTTTAGGCTAGTTCATTCGCACTACATCAGAAGGTAACAAAGAAAAAAAGAAACAAAAATGTTTTGTTGTTAACAGGTTTAAGCACACAACTACGGAACAGGAATTGCAATTTAAAATATGATTAACAAGGGATGATTACCCACAAAAACGCGAACTCACAAGGACTTGGAAAGGAAGAGTGCACGTAAGCTTGAACCAACGAAACCCTAGCTCCAAAACCACAAAACCCTAATTGCGTGGAGTCTTTTCGTGACTCCAAACCAACAGCCCCTTTGATCCTTGCTTTCTCTTCTACGAACCAACAAGAAAACCCTAGGAATGTCGACTTGGCTTAGGGTTTGATGGGGATATTGAAGGAGTGAAAATTGGGTGTGTGTGTGTCGAATACAGTGAGTAGGAGGAAGAGATATGTGAAAATCTTGAATCTGTGAAACACTAACCCAACTAGTATTCTTCTTATAATTGTACACAAGGGTATGTGGACTAGTCAATTGCATGTTCACATGTATATGTAACACCCATTAAGGCAAGCATCTTGACACAGTGTTAAAAAGTTTCTTACTGTTGATTTCTTGGAGAGGAAAAAGAGGTGTAGCAGCTACATAGTTCACGAGGTGTATGGGTTTTGCAAAAAGGGAGTCTCGGCTTTTATACATGGGGTAATGGGCTTCCCTGGAGGTCACGGTTTGCAAGGATTTGGAGTGATAAGGTTGCCATATCTTGTTTTGTTACTAGATTTTAGGGATAACTATTATTTAGGTAAAGATTCTTGGGCTACTAGCATGGTTTTTATGTTAAGTCGATCCCTAGTATTGATATACCAAAGTTCTAGTTGTTTGGTTATTTTATGGGTCGAATTTTGGGTTAGGAAAATATTATGGGTTGGTTTTAAATTGGTTTGAGAAGGTTTAGCATGGGCTTACTTTGCGAAGATTTAAATAGACGCGGGCATAGGTTCCTCTCGTCACGAAAAACTAATTAAATAATGAGTACGAAGTGATCCCGTAATGTCTTAATGAGTGTAGATGACATTTCTAGCAAGCGTTGAATTTTTTATGCATACGCGATTAAACTGGCGAGGTTTAAATGGAGTTAATCACATAATTCTAATAAATAAAGGGAAAATGATTTAATTTGGGATTTAAACGGGAAGTAAACGTACAAACCAAATAAGTAAAAAGGAAAATGAACTAACTGGGATCGTAATATGACCTGAAAAACACGGGGTGTTATAGTCTCCCCCAGTTAAATGAGCCTTGTCCTCAAGGCTTAAGACGCGGTACTTTGACGACGGTGCGGTTTTGGTGAAGAGGTGTGGATACTCGCCTTAATCCTCCTAATATGTGCTAAGTAGATTTGTCATCTTAATGTTTTTATCTCCCTGTTTATACCAGAAGACCCTTAGGATTTGGTGTAAGATGATGTCGGTTCTATGAAGTAAGATGGTGTAAAGGTCTATTGGATTATTATGATTATTAACTCAGTTTCTCGTGACTGACACGTTTTATGAATACGCACACAAAACTTTGCTCTTTAAGAGCGGAAGTAGAAAATTGATTTTGACAGAAGTTTTGAGGCGACTACTTCTCAGCATGGCATGGCCCTACCTGAATTATACATAGGTGATCAGACTATATATTTGAGGCCTAACGATGCGATGCTCATTTTCGTCAAATTAGTGTCATGATTTCATAATATTTGTGATAGTAGTTCGTATATATAAATAGTGATTTAAAGTAAATTAGACAGAATTTTCACAACCTATTTATTTGATAGATAATTTGAAATTGTTCGTACAGTACAATGGGAATTTAAAAGAAAAATACAACGAGAATTCCTAAAAAGATAAAGTCTAAGCAGTGATATCATCCTTCGTGTTGTCAAGGTCTTGATTGGTTTCTCCTCCTCCTAAGGTATACACCATTCCTCGGGCTTCAGTACCTTGGTTCTTCAACACCGGGCAATCACTCCTGTAGTGCCCTTGATTCCCACATTCATAGCAAGTGATAGTTCTTTGGTTGTTATTATTAAGGGATGCAACAATCCTTTGTTCAAATGACGACTTTCTTGCAGTTGGTGCACTTGGGTGCACACTCTCCATTATGGTGATAGTTGCACTTAGGGCACAGAGGTTTAGATCCTCCGTACGGTTTCTTCTCTCCAGATCCTACCGCATAAGCTTGGACCACATTTTCTTTCTTGAGAAGTTGTTGTTGATCCTGGTTGTTGTTATCGAATTTTCTCTTGTTCTCATCTTGTCTTTCCGCATAAGTGCGGAGTTTCTAATCCATTAAGTCGTTGGCCAACTCGATAGCAAAATCAAGAGTCTTGGTTCTTGCAGACATGACTTTTTCCATGAATGTTAGCTGGAATTCCACCGATATTCTGTCAATCTTTGTCGTTTATCAGACGAAATTTGGTGCACATCAAGGCTAGTTCTTGGAAATGCTAAGTATAAGCTACAACATCGTTTCCCCTGACCTTAAGATTCCACGGTTCAATTTCAAGTTTCTTGATTTCACCATTTGGATAATATTTGTCCGTCAATTTCATCTTGAACATCTCCTAAGTCATAGCATAGGCAGCATCATGGCCTAAGGTTCTCACATGACCATTCCACCAGGTTAGTGCAGCACCTAGCAGAGTGCAGGTAGCAAACTTCACTTGATTTTCAAAGGCACAACCGCTAATGTGGAATACTGATTCCATCTTTTCGAGCCATTGAGATAAGCCAACAACGCCTTCAGTTCCCTTGAAGTTCAAGGGTTGGCATTTCATGAAGTCGGAATAGGTACAGACACGTGCAGGTTGCACAGGCCTTCTGATTCCTCCTCCTGAATTTTGGCTATCGTCATCCTGAGTTTGGGTAGAATTTCTTTGGATTGCCCGATCGATCATAGCTTGAATGGATTCTAGAGTCATGGCGTCGTTTGTTCTATGTCTTGTTACAGGCATGATTCTTCAAAATTAGAGGAGTAATAAAAGAATTAGTTTAGTTCTCTAAGTCGTGCTCCGAAGATGAAATGTTGTGAGATGTTATGTTAATGTCTTGCAAGATTCTTTGGACCATTGTGTTATTCGTAATGTTTTGAGAAATATTCTAGTATTTATATAAATAATTCTTATATAAATGTAAGCTATACGTAAGGAAATGTAAGTATATATATCTCTCTCTATATATACATATCATGTTGAGCATGTATTAATAACTATGTAAGCACTTAGTCTAACCAACCTAATGCTATAAATGGGGCATGTCATGTAAATGTTTACCTAGATGCAAACCAGTATATGTATGTATGTTCCTTGAAAACTTTTGTATTGGTGCAATGGTTTGAAATACGGTTATAGGTCTAGGTCAAAATATGCACCTAGTTCTCTATTAACCAGGGTCCTAGTACCAATCTGTTACACCCACAAACTTGGGTCGCAGCAGAAATGAGGTTCTGGGAGCGTTCATCTTAATACCATTGCTACCAGTTATCGATGAGACGTCTCTAAGTTTCGTGTGAAAAAGTAATCTTGTATTATTTGGACTCCAATGCACATCAAGTAAGCATCTAGCACTTATGTACCTGAGAAAACATGTTTTAAAACGTCAACAATAATGTTGGTGAATTTATAGGTTTATAAATTTAATGAAGTGGATATCAATATTTCCTTGTAATAGAGTAGCAATTACAATATTACAAAAATGTATTACGAAATGCATTAAGCTTATGACACTGAAGCTCAACAATGTATGTATCAACCACATATAAATAATGTGCCTAATGTAGATGTTCAACCCGTAACACCTATGAGTCCGACATGGTATGCGTTCGTCGTTCCGTTCAACCGGAATACTAGCAAGCGCTACTTGCCCGAACGGGGATGTTAATTCCCAAATAGATCTATTCATAACATTCGCGCTCACATAATGCAATTAACAATTACATATATGCAATTAACAGTTCATGATGAAGGGCATAGCGGGTTATAGCTACTTAGACAAACTCGTAATTTTTGAATTAAAATGTACTTGCATCTATTTTGTAAAACAAACATGATCTCATCCCCGAGATTTGATAAATGATTGAAAAGTATAAGATTGGGACTATAAACTCACATTGAGTAATGATAATATAGAAGCAAAGCAGTAGCACGAAAAACGATGCAAAAGACTTTATCCGCAACCTATGAATAAATAATACATATTCACAAATCAAAAAAATAATAATATAATTACTTTGCAATTTGTCACTCTAGTGTGTGCTTGATCTTTATTCAAAATAGTGATATTTGAAAACAATTTCTTGTCTTAAAATGGTCAACTTTATCGGGTCAATGCGGTCAAAATACAAGTATTTAATTTACGACTTTGGATTTTTAAGAAACTAGGTCGTACATATTTTAAGTTATTAGTTTGGGTCAGCCATTGGTTCGGTCTCTAAGTACATTAATTAAATCGATAAAACATTGGCGTTTACTTTTAGCGTTAAACTTATATTTTACTAAGTTTTTAACATGGGCCGCCTTAGAGTTTTATAACTAAATTCTGTCTTCGTTATTTGACGGTATTAAAAAGTAAAAGTGTATTTGAAATCTACGCCGGATAGTCTACAACTTTCATTTAATAATTTTTGGCTAAAACTGTCGTTTGAGTATTTTAAAAACGAGGCTAAATATGAGCAAGTCGCATGGCAGTTTTATACTTAGAAATATTTAGTTTATTCCAGCTTATGATGTTTGCAAGGTCAGCCCTTTGAACTAAGTTTGCGGCTTCGTTACTTAATGTTAAAACAAATTAATCACACTTTTGAAAACTAGGTCAGGCCGTTTATAATTTACCTTTTATAAGTTTTGGGGACAGAGGTCGTTAGGAGGGTCGAAAATGGGTATAAAGTATGGGGTGTCGAGCTGTCTGTTGGCAGTATTAACTGCGTGACAGCAGTACTAACTTTGGGCCATGATTGCGAGTTCGTTTCTTAACCATTTTTAGTGATTCGAGTTGCTAAATGTAACATGCCATGTTGACTGTAAAATGCCCCTACTAGTTGCTGCCATGTCTAAGTCTAAGTGGGTCGAAATAGGGCTTAAAGTCGACCCATTAGGGCTGTTATAAAAAGCAATTTGACAGACTTATACTTCAAACTTTGTGACCTTCTAACTATTCATTTACTCGACGAAAACAACTTATCTCAGGGGCAAAAAGATCACGTACAGTCCTATTATTGAAATAAATTTAGTCGTCCTTAAGGGCTTTGTTTAAGGGGTCGGCATAGGTGTTTGAAGTTCAACGCTTGGGATAGTTACTATGACGTAGTTAAATGTATTTTTGTTTCTATCTCAAAACAACGAGCCTAGTACAATCATGGATGGTTGAGTATTTCTAAGCCTAACATACAGTATGCCGGTTTTATTTGTCAATTACACAGTTTTTATGAGGTTTAGGTAGTTCATGCGCACTACATCATTAGGTAACAAATAAAAAAAGAAACAAAAATATTTTGTTGTTAACAGGTTTAAGCACACAACTACAGAACAGGAATTGCAATTTAAAATATGATTAACAAGGGATGATTACCCACAAAACGCGAACTCACAAGGACTTAGAAAGGAAGAGTGCACGTAAGCTTGAACCAACGAAACCCTAGCTCCAAAACCATAAAACCCTAATTGCGTGGAGTCTTTTCGTGACTCCAAACCAACAACCCCTTTGATCCTTGCTTTCTTCTCTACGAACCAACAAGAAAAATTTCTAGGAATGTCGACTTGGCTTAGGGTTTGATGGGGATATTGAAGGAGTGAAAATTGGGTGTGTGTGTGTGTCGAATACAGTGAGTAGGAGAAGAGATATGTGAAAATCTTGAATCTATGAAACACTAACCCAACTAGTATTCTTCTTATAATTGTACACAAGGGTATGTGGACTAGTCAATTGCATGTTCACATGTATATGTAACACCCATTAAGGCAAGCATCTTGACACAGTGTTAAAAAGTTTCTTACTATTGATTTCTTGGAGAGGAAAAAGAGGTGTAGCAGCTACATAGTTCACGAGGTGTATGGGTTGTGCAAAAAGGGAGTCTCGACTTTTATACATGGGGTAATGGGCTTCCCTGGAGGTCACGGTTTGCAAGGATTTGGAGGATTCCATTAAAAGCTGGACTGATCATTTTTTCTGGGTTGATTCTTGTGCCTTTCCCATTTCCGTTCCTTTATATACGGGGGGCATCCTAGAAAAAGATTCCGCTCCCCTTCTTACTGCGCGTCAAGAGGAGACCGTCAGGCTTCTTGAGAGCCATAAAGCTCCTTTTCGTCGATACCCGGAGTGCTTTTTATGCCAGGTGGGCTTGAGCAAGTATTACCCTTTTGACGACAATTCTTATCCGGCTTATGAGTATTCCAATGGATCGGGTGGGTGTTATTTCTTTTTTGTGGCGGCGTTTCTTCTTTTTTTATTATTATTATAAGTCCTGATCATTTGGTGTTTCTCTTGCAGATATGGGTTTGTTGGATTTCATTCAGACTGCTGACCCTCAGAAGGTCCGGGCGGTAGAGGTTCAGAAGGGGGCTGATCAGGTGACGTTGCTGGAGAGCACCAAAGATTGTTTTATGCCTCTGGTAGCAGCTCTGCTGCGGAGGTTCCCGTTCCGACTAAGGAAAGGCAGGAGTATGTAGTCCCGAAGGACGTCTATCTGAATTTGGCGGATCCGGATGAGGATATCATTGCGGTCAGGCAGGGTGAGGAAAGGGTTATTTCGGAACAGCCTAAAAAGGTTAAACGGAGAAGATTGGTGAAGCAAAGCGACGCTCTTCCTGCTAAGAAGTTAAGGACGGACCATCCTTCCCTTGCTTCCGGTACTGGTGGCAAAACTCTTGCTAATTTGGAGCAGATTATGCCGGAAGGCTCTCATTTGTTGGCCCGGGAACAGCCTGTTGCCCCTTCTGTTGTTCCTCCTTCTCAAGAAGGTGAAGGCTTTGTGGATTTATCTGCCCAAGGGAGCTTCCAGATCCTTGCTACTGCGGAGAGGTATACATACTTACTCTTAAATGCTACCTGATTTTTCCTGATTTTCCTTAGTCATTAATTTTTGTTCGTCTTTTCAGTTCCGGTACTTTGAGTGCTCCGGTGGATACTGTTGCTGCTGCTACAACTTCCACCAGGCCTGCTACGGCTTCTAAAGCCGCGACGGATGTCGGTCCTTCCCATCCTGAGGAATCAAAGAGTTCGGATGACTCTTTTTATGAGATTCCTAATGTGGATCCTGCTATGGCGAAGCGTTGGTATGTTCCTAAGTGGAACATTACCAATGATTCTCTACTGGACGATGCTTTTTCCTGTCGCACTTTAGTGGACCGCGTTGCTCCTCCTGCCTTTTTCTCTGATCTCCGTACAATGGGCTATGATCAGTTGTTTACAGAGTTTAATGTGGGGGCAGCGCGGCAAATATGCCTGGGGTCGGAGGTGAGATCACGCACAGAGCATGAACTGGAGCTGAAAGAAAAACTTAGAGCTAAATATGCTGCACGTGGTAAGTTGTTGGAAGAGAGGGACTTGGAGATCCTTGAGTTGAAGTCTAAGCTAGCGGAGAAGGAGACTGAGGCCGCGGAGGCTATCCGTCTCCGTGATCAAGTTTCTTCGCTATCCGGGGAGAAGTCTGCTTTGACTGCGGAGGTGTCTGCGCTGAAGGTTACTATTGCACAGAAGGATCATGACATCTCCTTGCTTGACTCCCATGCCACTTCTCTTGCGTCCGGACTGGAAAATGCTAAAGTGGCCTGTACCGAGGCCGGGGACAAGATTATCTCCTTGACGTCGGAACGGGATAGGCTTATCTCTGAGGTATGTCCATATCTTTTGTTCCGTATGTATTTTTTATTTTTGTTTATGCGTCGTTTAGAGGTTTTCTTGTTTTTGTAGGTTTCTTCTCTGCATGTCGGCTTTCAAGATTTCAAGAAAAGATGGAGGTGCAGCAGGAGGAGCAAGCCCAGGAACTATACAACCGTGTGGCCGAGCTTAAGGCACATGTAATGCATGTCTCCGGCCGTCTAGAGGGGGAATTTTATCCCACCTACTTGACTACTTTAGCCGGACGAAGGTGGTTGCTGGCCCATGGAGTACAGCTTACTCTCCTCAAGTGTTTAAAGTCTTCTGAGTATCAAGGTATTCTGGGTCACGCTTTAGGCCGGGCCGTTAACTTTGGTATGCAGGCGGGTTTGGAGACTGGTCATGAGCATGGGTCTGCCAGGAGGAGTCTTTCTGTGGTTGATGCTTACAACCCAGAGGCTGCCAAAGAAAATTATATTGACGCGGTTAAAGCCTTGAGGACGTAGACTTCCCCTTGGTGAATCTATCAAAGTCTAAGAAGGATGCAGGGATGGATGAGGTCGTGGATTGTTTTCTGCTGGACGGGCATGCTGCTGACCTCCCGGAAGCCGTGTACTTACAGCCGTGCCTTGAACAGCTCACGGTTCCCATCCACCATGCTGGTGACAAGACGATTGTCGGAGAAACCTCCCTATCCTTTGCGTTGATGAATGTTCATAGCCGCGCCGAGGGGGCAAAGAAACATGTCGCAGCTCTCCGCAAGCTTATGATTGATATAGTCTCCGATCCTTTGTCTTCCCAGACTTGGGTGGGTGAGGCTAGTACTTCTGCGGCCCCTCTCTCCATTGAGGATTATCGGGAAGAAGACACGGACGAAGCCCTGGGAAGTGTTGTGGCCATACCTCGGCTGGAGGCTTCTTATCTTTAGGTTTATACTCACGTCGTGACCGTATGTGGTCTTCTGTGACGGCTAGTTGTAAGTTAAACACTTGAATTTTCTCCTTTTTTGTATGTCGTGGTCGCGTGTGGCTATATTTGTTTGCGGCCTGTATGTAATATTTAACATTTGCTTTTGTACCGCGGCCGTGTGTTGGCTTTTTTGTTGCGGTTTTTAACTTGTCACGTTAGACGTATGTTTTATGTGGATGCTAGTGCCTCCGTATTATAACAAAGGTATTTCTCTCGTGTTATAATGCTTCTATCTTTTTATTATTACTGTTGTATGTTCGTAGTCTTATGAATATTTGTGGGTTATTCTCTCGGTGCTGGGTTTGTAATACCTCTTACACACCTAAGTCAATTTTGAGGTTGCTCAGCCTTTATTACACGGGGTAACATGTTCGCGGAGTGTGGCTCCCTGCGTGCGCGTCTTGACAATTAACATAACTTTGCAAAGTAAATAATTTTAGGAATTTAAATTTGTGAGGGTAGCTAATCCCTACTTTTTTTATTAAAATTCAAGACATTACAAAATAAGGAAAATTAAAACATTGCCCTCCGGAGTATCATAGGTGTCGGGCGGGTGCTTACACTTCATGCATATAACATATTTTATGGTTACAAATATTCCACGTCCGTGGAAGTCCGTTTCCTTGGCAATCCTTAAGCTTGTATGCTCATCTTCCTAATGATTATGTGACCTTATATGATCCTTCCCATTTAGGCCCAAGTTTACCTCCGTCTTTGGCGTGACTTGCATCATTGTTACGGTAGACCATGTCCCCTGGTTTGTAACTTGTGCCGTGGACTTTAGAGTTGTAGTACTTTTCCATTTTAGCTTTGCTTTTTGCTTCTTGAATTGCTGCTTGCTCTCTTTTTTCCTCTATGAGGTCCAAATTTATTTCCAAGGCTTCATCATTCTTTATCAAGTCTATTTTCGCAGTCTGGAGTGTTGGCATGCCTATTTCCGCTGGTATGACTGCTTCCGTGCTGTATGTTAGTGAAAATGGTGTCTCTCCATTGCTTGACTTAATCATTGTGCGGTGTGCCCATAAGACATGTGAGAGTTCCCCCATCCAGTCTTTGCTTCTTTCGTCCAACCGAGCCTTGATTTCTTCCCCCAAACTCTTGTTTGCTCTTTCCACTAAACCATTTGTTTGTGGGTGTTTCACGAAGGTGAAGCACTAACGGATGCTTAGTTTCTCACACCAGTCTTTGAATGGGTTTTCATAAAACTGTTTTCCATTATCTGATACAATCTCTCCAGGTAAGCTGAATCTGCAGACGATGTTATCCCATACAAACTTCTTTACTTGATTTCCAGTGATAGTCGCGACAGGCTTTGCCTCAATCAATTTGGTGAAGTAATCAATGGCAACAATTAAAAACTTGACTTTGCCGTACCTGCACTTAAACCCAGAGTTTGTTTGCATGCATGAATATGAGGGATATCTACATTTGAACCATGTGTGGGTTCATTTTCAACCTTGCCCGTGCAAGAGTTGAGTAGCTTTCCAGTTGGAACCCACCTAAGACAAACAGTCTTGAGAATTCTACCCGTTGGTTGCCACCTAAGACAAGATCTAGGAGTCCTTGTTTTCTCAGGGACAGTGGTAGTCTTTTTGTGTGAAAACCTATGTCCTTTGGGGATCAGTCTTTCTGGTTTCTTAGATTCACTTGTCTTTTCAACGGGCACATATCTCTTTGTTGTGTTATGGGATTTTGCGTCCTTAATCTGTGCAGAAGCACGAGGATTTAACTTTGAGAGGTATTCTAAGACGCATTCATCATGATTTGCACTGTAAAGGCACTTTTTGCATGTAGGACATTGCAAGTCATTGAACTTCAAGAAAGGCTTTTGTTTCCTATGTTCTCCTAAGTGAACATCTTTGTTTGAAACCCGACTACTCATTGATGCTTGCCAATTCCTAGGTTTTGGTTTGCAACCATTAGCAGTGTTGTGTAATCTAGTAGGATCAATCATACTAGGTTTTTCATTCACTTCTTTGTCTTTCTGAAGTTGTGCACTTTTCTTAGCTTTCTCTAGGTAGTAGTTATGAACCATGTCATTTGAGCCTACTTTTTCCCTTGGTGACTGATGTGACACATGCTTTGGGCAATTCCTAGAGGGGCCAGGTGCAATCACATTGGTGTTTCGAACTGCTTGTTTTCTAATCTGAGGTAAATTCTGTTGAGTGACTCAGTTTAATAAACCATCTGTTGTTCGACAACCAAATGCTCAACGAATTCCAAAACCATCAGTTTTAGGAAAACCGACTCCTTTTTCAAATTATCCTGAAATGAGAAGTTTTCAAACGAAACAGAATTGTAGGATCCCGTAACACTTCACTTCATACAATCGATCACGAAATCGGACTAGAAATGAGAAAGAGAGAGTTGTTCTAGAGAGAGAAACTAGAGAGAGAATTGAGAGAAAAGAGAAAAGATATTATTAGATATTTTCAACAACTGAACAACTTACTTTTCCAAGTGGAAAAGTTCCTTATATACCCCCGACACTTAAAAGTGACGCGCGAGATATTTAACTAGGACCCGGGCTCGGGTTTTGCTTGGGATTAAACCCGAAACATATACAATATTAGATTAACTATCGAGCCCGATTCCCGATATTATCCTATTACAACATTAACTAATTAAAGACCGAAGCTCCATCGTAGAGTGACCGAACTTCCTTGTTCGACTCAATAAATTGAGGCTAACAATCTCTCCCGAAGTGAGGTCTTGAACACGGGAACGAGCTTCCTTTATTGACTCAATAAAATTGAGGCTAAAAATTTGTCCTTTGATTGATGCCCTCGGCCTATATTGGATGTCATATCCTTCTAGTTCGAACTTCCACTTTAGCATCCTCCCACTGATTTTTGAGTTTGACAATAGTTGCTTTATCGGCTGATCCGTGATTACAATGATTGCGTGTGCTTGAAAGTATCTTTTCAGCCGCCTGCTTGCACTGAGCAAAGCTAACACCAATTTTTCCATGGGGTTGTAGTTGATCTCCGTCCCTCGTAGGGCGCGGCTCACAAAGTAAACTGGTATTTGTTTGCCCTCCCTTTTTGTCATTAATACTGCACTGATGGCTTCCTTGGCCGCGGCTAAATATATTATTAACTCCTCCATTTCCTTAGGTGCGGTTAGCATTGGGAGTTCTGCGATGAGCTTCTTCATTTGTTTGAAAGCTGCTTCCGCCTCCTGAGTCCATTGGAAGTCACTCTTTTTTTGTGCATTTTTTCAAGGTTTTGAAGAAAGGCAGTGATTTTTCGGCTGACTTTGACAAAAACCTGTTTAAACTTGCTAGTTTCCCATTCAGCTTTTGCACGTCCTTGAGGCATCTCGGAGATGGCAAGCTAAGGACCGCGTCGGTCTTGTCCGGACATACTTTGAGTCCGTCAGTATTCACTTTGTAGCCCAAGAACATCCCCTCTTGCATTCCGAATGAACATTTTTTTGGATTCAGCTTCATGTTTATTTGTCGAAGAGTTTTAAATGTTTCTGCTATGTCGCGGATAATTTCTTCTTCCGTACGGCTTTTTATGACCAAGTCGTCGACATATACCTCTAGGTTGGGCCCGATCTGCCTTTGGAATGCCTTGTCTACCAAACGCTGATAGGTCGCTCCAGCATTTTTTTAAGCCAAACGACATCTTTGAATAACAAAATATCCCTTGATTTGTGATAAATGCCCTTTTTTCCTCATCCTCTTTTGCCATTTTTATTTGGTGATACCCCTTGTACGCGTCCAGGAAACATTTGAAGGGGTATCCGCAGAGAGATTCTACTTTCCAATCTATCTCCGGCAGTGGGTAACCATCCTGAGGACATGCTTTGTTTAGATCTTTGAAATCTACACACATTCGCCAACTTCCATCGTGTTTCTTGACCATGACTAGGTTAGATAGCCAGTTGTGATAATGGACTTCTTTCATTATTCCGGCATCTACCAACTTTTCTACTTCTTCCTGGAGTGCTTTGTTCCTTTCCAGTGCTTGCCCCCTCTTCTTTTGTCTGATAGGTGAGCACCCTTCACGGACATTTAGACGGTGCTCCGCTATGTGTCGTGGAACCCCCGTCATGTCTGCTGGTTTCCTGGCGAAAACGTCTAAGTTTTGTCCAAGCAAAGTACATAATTCCTTGCGCCCTTTTTCTGTTAGGGTAGACCCTATAGCTATTGTTTGCTCAGGGTATTTCGGATGAATGGCCACTCTTATCTTTTCTTCCAATGTTTTGCCAGCTTTGGGGGGGGCGTGTGCTAGGTCTAGAGATCATTGCACATTCCATTGGGATGATCCTGCTGCTTTGTAATGTTACAGTTCCTCCTTCAACTGGGAACTTTAACATTCCATGTGCCGTGGATGGTATGGCATGGATTTTCCTTATACCCGGCCTGCCTATTATTCCATTATGTTGGGATGGTGACCTGACAACCATGAAGTTCATCCATGCGGAAGTGGAATGCTCTTCGTCACCTATTTTCACTAGCAAGGATATCTGGCCCAGCGGCCAAATGGTTTCCCCACTGAATCCGGTTAGGTATGTGGTAGGCGGAACCATCTGGCTTCTTATTTCAGGCCGGAGCCTGACGAAACAGTGTTCGTATAAAAACTTGAAGGTATCTGACACTATCACCAAAGATTGTGCAAAAGCTTGTTGATACAATATACAACCAGAGAAAGTCTGTCTTTCGAGAGTTGAGTGGTTTGATTTAATGCATTTAATTTGGTTCAAGAGTTTTCTTTTGTCTTTGAAAATCTTTGCTTTGCATCTGCAAGTTTTCTGTATCTCTGGTTCCTTTAAAAGTGAACCCAAAGATGAAGTAACCTTGTTCCATTTTATCACGAATATGAAGTGTGAAAATTTTGTTGGATCTAAGTGAGATGATGTGATTGAAGTTGTGGTTTGTGGTAAGCAATTCACGTTCACGGGATTTTACACATCTATGATTAAAACCGATAAATGAATTAACGGGATTTTACAAAATCAATAGAAAACCGTAAATGATTTGATTCGGAATCAGCGGCCAATGATTTAATTGATAAATACAATAATTGTCATGGCAGGGTTACAGCAGATTGTTTAAATAGGCTCACCAATCTGAATCAGCCAAAAAATACAGATGGGCCTGAGCTAGAACAGAAAAAAAAAACAAGTCTAACAAAAATTCCAAAAACAAAAAAATTCAAATAAACTCATAGTAACGAGGGGGTTTTTGGGCCCGGAAAAAAGCTGGTTACAGTGTTCATCCGTCTCGTTTTTTTCTCTTCGATTTTTGAAGTTCACGGGCCTGAAACGAACATACTGATCAAAAGTATATGGCTTTTTATCCTGAAACCCTTTTCTTCACCACAAGAATTCTAGACAAAACGCAGTGACTTTTGAATCAAAACGCAATGACCATTTAATCAAAACGCAGTGACTTTTGAAGTCCAAGTAATGTCAAATGATTTCTCGAAATTTGGGCAGCATAACGTTTAGATTCAGTATATAAAAGTCTTCAATGTACCTAAAACGTAGTAGCAAAACGCAATACCAAACCAAAAAAAATCAAAACGCAAGAAAAAAATTCAAAACGAAAAAAAATCAAAACGCAAAAAAAATAAAAAATCAAAACGCAAGGAAAAATCAAAACGCAAGGAAAAAAAATCAAAACGCAAAACAAAAAAATCAAAAATCAAAACGCAACAAAAAATCAAAACGCAACAAAAAAAATCAAAACGCAACAAGAAAAAATCAAAACGCAACAAGAACTTTGCCAGAGAGTCAAAACGCAACGACGAAATATACGACTTTTTCCACCAAAAATCGCCTAAAAATCACCCTTTTTGACCTTTTAACTTGATTCGCTTGCACAATGATTTATCTATGTCTAGGATCTTGCTTAATAACATAAACATTCACACATCTAAGCACAAAAATTCGGGTTTGATTTTTTTCTTTTGACTTCTTTTTGACCCACGAATTTGATCTTGTTGTACCACACGAATCCACACGTAGCTCTGATACCAAATGTAGGAACCCGTTAACACTTCACTTCATACAATCGATCACGAAATCGAACTAGAAAGGAGAAAGAAAGAGTTGTTCTAGAGAGAGAGTTTAGAGAGAGAGATGAGAGAAAAGAGAAAAGATATTTCTTAGATATTTTGAACAACTAACTTTTCCAAGTGGAAAAGTTCCTTATATACCCCGACACTTAAAAGTGACGCGCGGGATATTTAACTAGGACCCGGGCTCGGGTTTTGCTTGGGATTAAACCCGAAACATATACAATATTAGATTAACTATCGAGCCTGATTCTCGATACTTTCCTATTACAACGTTAACTAATTGATTGACCGAGACTTAAATACATAATGAACGAACTTCATGTTCGACTCAATATTTTGAGGCTAACAGGTCCTCTAATATTGCCCATGATTCTTCGGGGTTGAGGTCACGAAGCTTACCACCGGCCGATTGGTCAATGGTTTATCTTGTAACGGGATTGACAAGGTCATAAAAAATTTGGACTTGGAGCCAAAGATCGATGGCATGATGAGGGATTTTTTGGAGTAAGTCCTTGAAACGAGTCCATGCTTCGGATAGAGATTCTCCATGATGTTGTTGGAACATCAAGATATCGTTGCGGAGTTTTGCAGTCCTTCCCGGTGGAAAGAATTGAGCAAGGAATCAGGTAGTAAGATCCTCCCATGTGGAGATGGATCCTGCTAGAAGGCGTTCAAGCCAATTGCTAGCTTGATCGCGTAGGGAAAATTGAAATAAACGTAGGCGTGTTCTTTCCCTGTTTTCACCGTCAAGGTCTAGTGAGTCCACATGTTTTAAAGAACTCATTTGAGGTGTATGATATTTTGGATCCCTGAGCGTAGTCATGAATGAGCATCCGTTTTGCACCAACCGGATGGTGTCGGATCGAAGAGGTACCACGTTGTTCCCTATGGGGAGCTCAATGGTATTCCTATAGCCCTCGTGGCTTGTCTGAAGTAATCTACTAAGTACGAATTATGAATTCTCGTCTCCATTTGGTTGACGAGAATGGGTTACAAAACCAGATAACCACGAAGAATAATAGACTGACAAAGAAAAGATAGACTACAAGAAAGCTAATATGCGGGAATTAAATCTTACTTGAAAGGATTCAAGCAAGTAGAACTAAGCTAAACTATGATCAATACCTAACTATTCCCCAGGCGGCGGCGCCAAAAACTTGATGTGCGGTCGTCGTAGGACTTCTACACGAGAAGTTTTACAACTCCCTAGGCAGTGCACCTAATCGTTGTAGTGTAGTATAGGCAAGACTCGGGGTTGTTTATCGTTCACTCGAGGAATAGGTTGGGAAGGCTTGATCACGGTCTAACAGAATTCTAAGGGTTGAGAGAAGATTATTTTTGTATTTTTATATTTTATGGAAAGCAAGTAAATCATATAATTGGAGAGAGGTTTGGTTTTAGCTGTTTAAACTAAATATTAACTAAGCTACTGGTGATAACAATAAGATAAAAGACTGTGTTTATTTAATCATGTATTACTCCCTAGATTGCTTCTCCTAGTGTTGTTGCCTTGTCACACTTGTGATAATTTGTGTAACTATTTGCTAAAGCATGAACGAATTACACGAACCTGCCGTCTACTTAGTATGCCGCTAGAGCAACGCACATGCAAGGTAGTATGAAGACTATTACACGGCCCCTAGGAGTACACTAAGTGCATGTGAAATATATTAAGAGTGGATCAACCATATTAGGGGGCAAGGTAGTATGAAGACTATTACCCGATGGTATCCTTTCTACACAATCACGTTTCCCTAGACATATCAACAACGATGCAGACAAAAGCTGGTTTTCTAAGACCTAACGTGCACATCCATCACAAGAAGCAACACCACCAAGATCTACATTCTAGGTTTCATACAATCATAAATAAATACAATAGGAGGTTTAGCCAAGCATGTTAAAGATAAGGCAAGAACAATAAATCAAATAACATATGGACATATTGAAAGATTAAGTAAACCTTACTTGATTAAAACATGAATTAGAAGAGGTACAATAGGGTTTTTAGGCCCTAAAATCGTCTCCTACAGCTGCTAAACGAACTAGGGTTCATACCCTCTTTTTATTCTAAAGTTACACACTTAAAACCCTAAATTTAGGTTTGTATATATAGGAAAAACAATGCGATGGCGTCGTGACGCCGTCATAAGAAGAATCTTCTAGATCTGCGTTTGAGTTGGTGCGGGCTGACGCCGTCATGAAATGATGTAACGTCGTCACTTGATGAGTTATGACGGCGTCATCTATAGCTTGTGACGCCGTCTCCAAGCTATGTGAGCACAAATCTTCAAGAGTCTTGGTGTTGGTTCGTAATCTCGTTTGTTTCTTCTCTAAATGAGTCCAAGTCACGTGTAATTCATCCAAATGTCTTCCAAATGAGAAATACCTAAAAAGGAATGATTAAGTACCTATTTTAGGCATAAATGCATGATTTTGGGGGTTAAACGACCCCAAAAAAGTGTATAAAAAGACACCTGATGTGCTGTCGTTGTATGGTATATTATACTGATTCAAGTTTTAAATTTATATTTTGCCGACTCAACCAAAAACAACACTTTAACGGGCAGTGTACCCGATCGATAGTAGTTTCGTGGTAAGTAGGGTGTTGATCACTGAGAGTGAGGTTAAATAAATCAATTTAATTAATATCTTGGTTATCTAAACTATGTTAATTCTATTCGAATCTAAACCTATGTTAAACCTATGTCAATCTAATCCTAATTCTAACGGGAAAATAGGGGGTTTTCAGCCTGAGAGACTGGCACGGTTTGGTTGGTGACTACAATCAATTCAATCTTGTTAAACCCTAGCTCATAAAGACTTTACCCACTTACTGCTTAATGGCAATTTATACACTAGTAGTCCACTTGTCCAACTATCCAATGGAATCAGAATGTTACTTGTTGAATTATCCTAGGCACCTTGTAGTCACACGATCAATAAACCATGCAGTTTAATTTTATTTAATTTTTATTATTTTTATTTTATAAATATAATATCACCAATTAACTAGTTTAAGCCTGAATCGTATCCTAGACACAGACTTAGAAGGACAATATTTGTGTAACAAAGATTCTAGATGTATAAATTGCTATATTGAGAGATATCCCAGACTTTAGATTTGCTTGGTCCGCTTCACTAGATCCAGGTGAATGATAGGTCGCATACAAAAAGCACCATAAACAAGTTAAAGTTGATAACATTAAACAAGCAATACAACGATGAAAAATCAAGAAATCAAGATAAAAAAAAAAACCAAACAATCTGAGATCTTCATAATAATGGCTAATACCCCGAAGGTATTAGCCTTCAAACGTCCATAATAAAATACAAGAGCAATATTTAGCCAAGTAAACTAACCGATTTAGACGAATGATACAAAAAACAGAACGATTACTAAAGTAAATGTGAATTACACGTTTTGTCTCCTATTTAATTAAATACGTTGCTCGACCTATTCTGCTCTTTTTTCTGCCTCTGTAAAGCGACTCTAGGTGGTTTAGGTATCGAGAATATTAATTACACATTTAAAACTCGTTTTTGAGTTTTCTATTTATACGGTCCTGGAAGTCGGTTAGATATTGCTATTCCAAGAGTATGGAACGCGTATTAGAGATATCTTAGAGTAGGGGACCACCTTTGATATCTTACCATAATGTTAATTATTCCATATCTTGAATACGGCGTATTGAGGTCTCGATACGGCGTATTGGTCTTTAATCTTGTGTGGTCTTTTGGTGAGTGCAGACATGGATACGCCGTATCTTTCTTTATGGATTACGGTGTATTGTCTCAGAATAGTAATCTTCAATATATCTAATTTAAGCTCCAGAATGCGTGCCTTTTAGCTAATGTTCACCAAGTACTCCATAATTACTACAATTCTCAAATACAAACGATTAAGTAACAATTCTTTGCAATAGTTATACAAAATGGGTTATTTACATGGGATAAATGATGCTATAAAAGTAATGTTATTTGATGTCATCAAATATCCCCCACTTGAATCCTACTTATCCTCAAGTAACCTTTAGAAGTTTATAAAAATGTACCCCTAAGGATTTTTCCGTTTAAGCATTTATTTGATCTATTACAAGTACACAACCAAAACCTCACGAAATAGAAAGATGAAAACACTCAAATCACTTAACTAATCTATGTGGTAACATGTAACTAATTCGCTCAACTGCTCGGTCATGACGAGTACTCTATCATAGGCTTGGTAAGGATACACATCTCCACCACTAGAGCTAAGGAGTAACAAGTTTATAAAGGTAAAATGGGTTTTTATTATAAGGCTTAGGGTTAATCATTCTAACAATCTTTCACCAAAAGTACCACACCGACAAGGCAGCTGAATCACACATACATGGCCGTAATGACGGAATAGACATGTATGTTCGATCACATCCTCATTCGAGTTTAACCAAGGGTTAGTGATGCGGTCATCGTAAGACTTCTACAAGAAGTTTTACAACTCCCTAGGCAGAGCACCTAATCATTGTGGTAGTAGTAGAGGCAAGACTCAGGAGGTTGTTATCGTTTACTCGAGGAATATGTTGGAAAGGCTTGATCACGGTCTAACAGAATTCTAAGGGTTGAGGGAAGATTATTTTTGTATTTTTATATTTTATGGAAAGCAAGTAAATCATATAATTGGAGAGGTGGTTGGTTTTAGCTATTAAACTAAATATAAACTACGCTACTGGTGATAACAATATAATAAAAGACTGTGTTTATTTAATCATGTATTACTCCCTAGATTGCTTCTCCTAGTGTTGTTGCCTTGTCACCCTTGTGATGATCTATGTAACTATTTCCTAACTCATGAACGAATTACACAAACTCACCGTCTACTTAGTATTCCGCTAGAGCAACGCACATGTAAGGTAGTACGAAGACTATTACATGGCCCCTAGGAGTACACTAAGTGCATGTCAAATATATTAAAAGTGGATCAACCATATTAGGGGGCAAGGTAGTATGAAGACTGTTACTCGATGGTATCCTTTCTACACAATCACGTTTCCCTAGACATATCAACAACGATGCAGACAAAAGCTGGTTTTCTAAGACCTAACGTGCACATCCATCACAAGAAGCAACACCACTAAGATCTACATTCTAGGTTTCATACAATCATAAATAAACACAATAGGAGGTTTAGCCAAGCATGTTAAAGATAAAGCAAGAACAGTAAATCAAACCACACATAGACATATTGAGTGATTAAGTAAACCTTACTTGATTAAAACATGGATTGGAAGAAGTATAATAGGGTTTTTAGGCCCTAAAATCATCTCCTACAGCTGCTAAACGAACTAGGGTTCGTACCCTCTTTTTTATTCTAAAGTTACACACTCAAAACCCTAAATTCGGGTTTGTATATATAGGAAAAATGATGCGACGGCGTCGCGTTTTAGTCATGACGCCGTCGTAAGAAGAATCAGTCGGTGCGGGCTGACGCCGTCATGAATGAAGAGACGCCGTCACTTGATGAGTTGTGACGACGTCGTGTATGGCTTGTGACGTCGTCTCCAGGCCCTGTGAGCACAAATCTTCAAGAGTCTTGGTGTTGGTTTGTAATCTCGTCCGTTTCTTTTCCAAATGAGCCCAAGTCACGTGTAATTCATCCAAATGTCTTCCAAATGCGAAATACCTAAAAAAGAACGATTAAGTACCTATTTTGAGCATAAACACACGATTTTGGGGGTTAAACGACCCCGAAAAAGTGTGTAAAATGACACCTCATCAGCTTTGAAGGTTTAAGATGTGGTAAAAAAATTTAAGATCTGATTATGATGAGATGAAAGAGTAGTGATTTGATTAAAGAGAAATATGATGTAGATGTGTGTGAATTTTTAAAGAGAGAAAATGTGAAGTTTAAGAGAGAGAGAAAGTGAGAACGACATATGATACTGAGAAAGAGAATGGCACGTGAGATGTGTAAATTACACTATTATACAGTTGCCCTTGAAGTTTGTTTATTTACGAAAATGTCACCGCCATTTTTCATCTGGTCAAATCTGATCAAATATGATCCAAAGGTTAAGATCTTCTCCTACCTTTTTTATTATAACATTTTTTTATTGTAACCCCACCATATATATATGTATATGTACATATATATGTATATGTACATATATATGTATATGTACATATATATGTATATGTACATATATATGTATATGTAACAAGTAATATATAATGTACAGATACATAGTATAGTATATATATATATATATATATATATTATATATATACTAATATATATATACATATATAGTATACTTTAACTAGTTTAATCTATATATTATATATATTAATACGTTATTATATATATTAATTGTGTGTGTGTGTTATATACAGTCATCCATATATTATATTTATTATATTATACATAACTCATTAATAAGTTGTATGTTATATAAGCATATCAGTTATATGTATTATATATATATAATATTTATATTGATATATTGTTATTTATTAATTATATAATATTATATTATACATATATCACATATATGTGTATATATAGTATTTATATGTATTACATATCCGTAGTATATACATTATAGTTATACAATTTATGTATATAACATACATAATATATAATATATATACCACTATAATATATATATATATATACTATATACATATACTTATATATCATACATTAACATATACTATATATATATTATCAAATATATATATAAGATATATATATAAATCTATATTATTATATAAGTTTAGATTATATATAGTATATATTGAAAAAAATAAATAATGTAGGTATCATTCAGTCACATATGCAGTTAATCCTATGTTCTATGTCGTGAATCTATGAGTTATACATTCCTGTGTAATCTTATCCTATTGCATAAGGAAGAACAAGTGAAAACAAAAAAAAATGAAAATTCCTAATTTTTGATTTTGTGCAAAATTCGATCCTAGACACAAAATTGATAGATGAATTGTTGAAAATACTTACAATAGATGTTGTTAATTGTGTTATTAGTGTTTTTCCCTTGCGAAAATGGCTTGAATTTGAGTTAGGAGATTAAATTTGGAGGTTTTGTGGTTGTGTTCTTTGTCGCCCAGCACCAGCAAAAAGAAAAGGAGTGTTTGTTTTCGTGGTTAAAAAAATGAAACAAAGGACTATTTGGTAATTTTTAAACGAGCGGCTCCTTGATCGATAGGGGGTCCGCCTTTGTTAAAGCGGGCGGCCCCTTGATCGATTGGGGGTCCGCGACATGTTGGTCAAAAATGGGTTTTTGGATTTTGATAATTTTAACAAATTTTGAATAGAAAGCGACGTTTTAATTTGCTTATTTAAAAATATTTAAGCATTTCGGTTGAAATGATTAAGTTGTCGAGATTTATAAGAATATATTTTATAGTAACAAGACTATTAAAATAAGAATGACATGATCACAAGATTTTTGATAGACCTTGAAGAATGAGTGACGTTTTAATTTGCTTTTGGCTAATTAAAAGTACTTAAATATCTCAGATGAAATAATTAAGTTGTCGAGATTTATATGAGAAGATTTAGTAGTACCGCGACCATTAAAAAATTACGAGATTTGTTCCATCTTTCCTAGACCTAGACGCAAGTAATTAAACGGTTTACGTTTGAGTGGTTTAGTAAGGATGTCGGCGATGTTGTCTTCCGATGGAAATATTTTCCTTTTTGGACGTTTTCGCGAAGGAAATGGTGACGGATTTCGATGTGTTGAGTACGCGAGTATTGCACGGGATTTTTGCTTAAGTCAATGGCTCCTTTGTTGTCGCACATGATCGGAATGTCGTCGAGGCAGATGTCGTAGTCGATGAGAGCTTGTTTCATCCATAGTGCTTGTTAGCATGCCTTTTTGGCGCTTACGTATTCGGCTTTGATAGTGGATATAGAAAGAGCTGTTTGCTTCTTTGAAAACCAAGATGTTAAACAATATCCCATAAACGTACAAATACCGCTAGTGCTTTTTCGATCCACGTAATCTCCCGCATGATCAAAGTCGGCATATACTACGGCTTCTATGCTAGACCCCTTAGGATACCATAATCCCAAGTGCGTAGTGCCTTTAATGTATCAGAAGATACACTTAACCGCTTTAAGATGAGAGGTTTTGGGATCCTCTTGGAAGCGTGCACAAAGGCAGACACTAAACATGATATCGGACCTACTTGCCGTTAGGTACAATAAACTACCTATCATGCCCCTATACTTAATATTATCCACGGACTCACCTTCTTCGTCTTTTGTGAGTTTCGTATCCAAGTACATAGGCGTTTTCATTGATTTAGAATCCTCTAATCCAAATTTCTTAAGCATTTCTTTTATATATTTAGATTGATTAAAGAATATACCATCTTTTAATTATTTTATTTGTAAACCAAGGAAGAAATTTAGTTCACCCATCATGCTCATTTCAAACTCATCGTGCATGATTTTGGCGTAGTCATCACACAACTCTTGACAAGTTGAACCGAATATAATGTCGTTGACATATATTTGAACAATGATGAGATTTGAACCTTTCCTCTTTGTAAAAAGTGTGTTATCTACCATTCCTATGTTATAATCATATTTAACAAGAAAAGCATTTAATCTATCGTACCAAGCTATTGTTTAAGACCGTATAAAGCTTCCTTGAGTTTATAAACATGATTAGGTTTTACGAAATCAATGAATCCCAGAGGTTGTGCCACGTATACCTCCTCATTGATAAAACCATTTAGTAATGCACTTTTTATGTCCATTTGGAATAATTTAAAATCTAACTCACAAGCATAAGTTAATAAGATTCTAATTGATTCTAATCTAGCTACGAGAGCATAAGTTTCGTCATAATTAATTCTTTCTTGTTGATTATAACCTTGAGCAACTAATCTAGCCTTATTTCTTGATACGACACCAATTTTGTCAAGCTTATTTCTAAATACCCATTTAGTTCCTATAACGGTCATAGACTTAGGATTTGGAACTATCTCCCAAAAGTCGTTTGTGGTGAATTGATTTAATTCTCCTTAATATTGACAATTTTGTCATTTTCTAAAATTTCATCTTCGATATCATTTCCTAAAGGTTTCTTTTCACTAACCATGATAGCTTCTTCTTTGACTAAATCATCATCCTCCAAGAGGGATGTTTTAGGCGGGGGATGACTTTCATCGAATGTCACATTTAAGGACTCTTCGACTTTTATTAAGTGTTTGTTAAGAATTATATAGACTTTACTATTTTGAGAATATCCTAGGAAAACTGTTAGGATTGAAAAAGTGTCGATTATGATACTTTAATGGTTTATTTATTTGAGTATTGTTTTAGTCTTAGTTTATGTATAAAAATAATCTTTGTAATAAGGATTTGTAAGCTTTAGCTAAAAATAGCTTACATATTAAACTCTAGGGACTAATTAGCAATTAGTACAAATAAAGGAGAGTGATTAGCACTATATAAATACCCCTTCCCATTTCATGGGAAGGTTAAGACTTATATTCACTTTCCCTCCCATTTCTCTTTTCCATTTGTTATGAAAAAATAAAAATTATGAAAATTTGTCTTCCTCTCTTACTCTCTTAAGCTTAACCGAATTCTAGTGTATGATTCAATATTCATTCGACCTAACAAGTGGTATCTACGCCATTATAGTTTAAGAGTGATCTACTTTGTGATTTTCAATGTGTTTCTCGAAATGACGTGATCGATTTCGTGAGTATTGTCCTTTTTTGACATCAACTTTTGGCTTCTATTCATTCTCGATACACTACATAATGAAGACGTGAGAAGATTTCGGCATTATAGATTTCGATAGTCATTTTGAGTATATTGTCATGTTTTTTGATCGAGTTGTAATAGTTAACACATTTTTCGGTTTTATCAAAATTTGTGTGATAGGTTGTTTATCATTTTTGATAGGTATTGTTGTGTATTTGTGTGTCTATCGAGTTGTAATAGTTAAGTTCTCCATATTCGGTTTCATCGAATTTGGAAGATACTATAGGTTTACTAATTTTGACACACTAAATCTACATATTTCGGTTTTATCGAAATTTTGTAGTAGGAAGCTATCATTTTTTGATAAAACAATTAATTTTCGATTCAAAAGTCACAAAATTCACTCTTTCGGTTCTATCAAAATTGTGAAACTCTTTTTCGACAAGTATATTAACACGAACCTAACCTATCGAATTTCATATCTTTACGGTTTTATCGTATTTATTCAGTCGAAATTTTCGTTGAGAAATTTTCTAGGAAAAAGAGCCTATCGACAATTTATAGACTATCTATCGCATTTTGAAATCATACTATCCGAGAAAAGAGTTGTCGAGAAATCGTCATACGTGTTGTCCGATATCAAGTGTTATCGAATTTGTAATTTTTGTCAAAAATTGTTTATATTTCGATTTCACATCACTCTCCTAATCGACATCTGGTTATTTTCAAAGGCTCCTTGTCAAAATTGGAATTTTAGATAATCTAAGCGTTTTTTTCGAAATTGTACAAATTTCGATACAAAGGGAATTTCGATATGATATGGCAAAAATTTCAATACAGTGTGGAATTTTGATATTTTGTGGGACAACGTGTGACCATTTTCGACAAGATTCTACTCATTTTCGATAACAGTTGGACTTTTAATACTTTTGCACTAATTTTGATTGAACAAGACAAGGCATAATCTTAAACACCGTTGGTCTCAACCGTAGTTAATTCATTTTAATTCACAAGTAGAACTCTTTTTCGTCAAAAAAAACCGTTTAATTGAATCAGCCAAACATGTCGACTCCAAGTGCACATAACAATCACTACGAAGGCCACTTTTTATACGTCCACCAAGCTTGAATGGTAAGGTTACATACCATGGGAAAGTCGATTCAGATTATATCTTAACCGAAAGAGGGAAACACACAAGTTTCTTAATCATTCTATTGATGTTGGTCCGTATGAGTTTAAAAAGATTTGACCCGATCAAGATCAAGCTGAAAGACTCAAAACTGAAGATGGTCTTACGGGTGATGCTTTGAAACAATATGAGGCTGATATTGAAGCGATGAATTTGATTCTTATCTCCTTACCAAATGATATCTAAAAATCTGTCGATTCATGTCAAACAGCACGAGAAATGTGGCTTAGGTCGAACACTTAATGCAAGGAACTACGTTAATTATGGTTGACAGGGAAACACGGTTTAATAATGAGTTTGATAATTCATTGTTGAGCCTGGAGAATCACTTGTGTTAGTTTATAATCGTTTTGCACAACTGATGAACGATTTGAAACGAAACAAAATTAATCTTCCCATTGTCACCATTAATACTAAATTTCTGAATTGCCTTCAACCTGAATGGCTCAAGTATGTCATCAGTGTTTGTTTGGCAAGGAATTTAATAACAGTTCCATATGATGATTTTTTTGATTACCTTCAGCAATATGAGAAACTTGTCATTGCTTCTCGAGCGAAAAAGTTGGAAAAGACTCATGATCCTCTTGCATTAATTGCACACTCAAGTTCCTCTTCTCCAACTTTTTCAACCAGGGAAGAAGAGGAACTTGATTGTGAAATTAATGTTTGTACCTAACTATTAATACTAAAATCATAGCTTGGCCTTTCATCATGAGTCTTTTCCCATTGTCACCATTAATACTAAAATCATAGCTTGGCCCTTCGAAAAAGTTGGAAATGTATCCCCTTGGTAATCATCATTAATTGCCAGAATTCAACCAACAAACATTGAATTTGATGAAGGGCCAAGCTATGATTTTGCATTCATTAGTGAGGTACAAACACCATCCACCATCCACAAGCTACATGAATCTAATATTTTTAGACAGTGATCATGAACAAAAGTATCATGAGCAACCTAAAATTATTAACTATATAATTGGTGATGATCAAATTAATAGTGATATTATATTTGATGATCTAAATGTGAATGTTAATAATGGAAGTGTTGAACACGATAAAATGCTCATGCTTCATATGAATTAGAACAATTAGCTAGAAATGCGTATAAGGAAGCTAAGAAACAACAAATAACTGCTAACAATGTTCAACAACAAAATGTTGTGTTAACCAAACAACTTGAGCAATATAAGGAATAGGTTCGGGTTTTGGAAACAACAAAGGAAAACAAAACCAATTTTCATAAGGAATTCATCAAGGCTGATCGTAAAGCAAAACAGCTTCAAACTGAACTCCAAAATCAATTTATTTAAGACAGATATAAAATTAGAGTTTTGGAAAAAGAACGAGCTGCTTTACAAATGACTGTTTCAGAATTACAAAAACATATTTTAGAACTACAAAATGCACAAAGTGTTTTGAAACGTCAGATGAATACAAATGAAGATACGTATCTTGATGACGTTTTAAATTTGGAAGCTAAGCTGAAAATAAATGAAAATGTGGTCATAAAAATGAGTCAATCTGTGCAAGCAATGTTTATTCTTGGACCAAAACCTTTGTTGTTTTATGATCCAAAATTTAAACATGGTTTGGGGTACGAAAATCCTTATACGCTCAAGAAAGCAATTTCTCAAAATCCAAAGTTGTATGATGCTTCAACTTTTCAAAGTTCCAAAGTTCATATGAATGTTCATGATACTGAGGAAATACTTGAGGATGAAACCAAGAGTTAATTTAAAATGGAAAATAAATTGAAAGATCCAATTGCTATTGAGAAAACACAAAATTTTCGTACAATTGATTATAGGAAATTAAATGCTCTTTATGAGAATTTTATTCTACAAGTTGAACTACCTGCTGAACAAAAATATTTTTCATTTGCTTCTATAACTTCGAAAACTACTTCAAATGCAAGTTCATCTACTTCTCCTCCAGCAACAATGCCAAATTCAAGTGAACTGATGAAATATTTTCACATAATAGAGAATGAATTTCAAAAGTTATTCAATGGTTTAGAAATTAACTCTACTCCAAAGAGTATTTTCTTTACAAGTAGAGATGACATCCTCTTACATGACTTTTGTTGCAATGAGGTGAAACTGATTTTTAATGACTTGCATTCATTTTTCAAAATTCTACAAAAACAGTTTCCAGAATAAGTAAAAGCAATGATGGATGTTTTTGAATCAATGGAAAGTGCTCTTGATGCAACATGGAAACAAAATAAGATTTTAAACAATCAACTCTTGGAATCAACACTCAAGCATGATATAGAAAGTTATGTGTTGATGTGTAATGATTTTGTGATTGATAATTCATGTGATGAAATTGAGAAAGTTAAGAGCGATCCATTGATGTCTAAGAGAATTTTCTCAAATGAATAAAAATTCTTGAAAATGATTTTCAGAGATGTCAAAAACAATGCATTGATTTTGAATTACAATTGCAACATCAAAAAGAGAAAACAAATTGTGAATCGTCTTTGAGAAATCTTTGTGAAACCTCTTGGATATAAAAAATAGAGAAGCTTGAGAAGGAGAACGTGTCTTTGGCATTTCAAGTACAATCTTTGATTAAAGAACGTGAAAATATCAAATTGGAATACCAAAATCTTTTTGATTCAATAAAAAAGACACAGTTTCAATCTCAAAAGGAGATTAATGAATTGATTAAGAATGTTAATCAAAAGACATATGCATATGGGGATGTACGAGCAAAGAATCAAGATCTTTTGATAACAATCTTTGAGTTAGAAGAAAAGTTAAAAAATGCAGAAAAAGGTAAGTCTATAAATACAAATGTTCAGTTTCCGAAAAACTTCTTTGTGTTACACCGATTAATAAACAAGTTATTCAAAAGAAAAAGTTTGTTCTGAAAACTAAAGAGAAACATGTTTTGCCAAAAACAGCCACTTCACAGACT
>BQNB010028639.1:0-56466 GCA_026074375.1 Tanacetum coccineum
ATAGCTGTCAATGAGATCTTGAAGCTCCAGCATTATCTCTGATTAATCAAGACCTTTTGTATTTGAAGAAAGGAAATTCTGGACCCGAGAAGTTAGTCTTGTCACTTCATAAGTTTCCTGTGGTTATTTTTAATGATGATGATATTGAAGAACGTACTTCTAGATGGGTGAATAAGTGTGTTTGAAAGTTTAATCCTTATGCTCGCTATGGTGTTGAACATTGGAAGAATCCTCATGCGAAGATTTTCTACATAAGGAAACAGAAAGAGCCTGGAAAGCCAAAGGAAGAGGTTTATTCGAACTCAAAGATTATTCAAGATGTCAAGACATACTGGGAATTGGGTCATGAACACAAGTTTATCATAGAGATTATTGCAAGAAGAGCTAATAAGTACCTAGTGTCAATAACTAAGCCAAACTACAAGAATCTCAATAAGAATGATATTGAGGACATATACTTGTTGATAATGAATGGCAAGGTACCAGATTATGCAGATATAGGATTGCTATGGTCTTTATCAGTCTTCATTAGAAGTACAGTGATATGGGAAAGAGTGCATGACTTCCAACTTGGAATTGAAAGCTATCAACAATAGGTTAATCTCACTGCACCAACAGTGACTTTCCCAGGAATTGAAGATCATGAAATGTTCTCTATCATCTATGAGCCTGTGCATGGAATTATTTACAAGAATAGTAAGAAAGAGAAACGGGTGATGAGACATTCAGAAATCCATAAGTTTTGTGATGCTACGTTAAATAGAGTGTTAGAAGGTTTGAAGAGTTATAATAATGATGTCAAGTATGGATACGTACAAAAAGATCTCACCAAAGATGAAACAGAATACTTGAAGTTGTTTGAAGAAGAGATTGAAGAAAGATTGAAGCATCGAAGGCAGATGAGAAGATGGGAGATGTTCGTGAATGGAAGACCACTTGGATCAAGAAGAGAACGCCCTGAATAATCGACCCTTAGGGGGAGATTGTTAGGATCATTAAAAGTGTCGATTATGTGATTTTGTATTATTTAAGTCATTAGTGTTTCTTTTGATAATGTCAAAGTAGTTTGTAATAAGGTATATTATGCTAAAAGAATGAAATAGCATAATTACCAAAGTCTAGGGACTAGATGTGACAAGTTAGGAAAATAAGGAAGGGAAGCCTCCTTCCATCACCTATAAATACCCCTCTAATCTTCATTAGAGGGTGATGCACTTGTAACAAACTCTTCCATTTTCCCTCCCTTTTATATCATTTGAATTTCAAATACTTGCCCTTCTCTACTATTCTCTCTATGCATACATGTTCGATATGATTGATTCAAGATTAATGTGACCTAACAAGTGGTATCAATCGCCAATAGAGAATTAGAGTGTTCGTTTTGTGAGGTTTTTTTCACGTCCAAGAATTCGATTTGTGTCCGAGAAGCGTACAATGATGTTCGGAGAATTCGGTTGAAGATTTTGAGCTTTCGAGATCGATTTTGGCAGTAAATTTGAGTATTTGGGATTATCGAGTGTAGTTTTACTTCGTTAGCAGTTCTCGGAAGTGGTATTCGTGTTCTCGGAAGAAGTTTAGCATTCTCGGAAGTGTTATTCTTGTTTTTTAGCAGATTCAGTAGTGATAGTTGTGTAATTTCGATAAGAAATATCTTGTAATAGATATATACGACCTTTCGGTTCTATCGAAAATCGTATATTAGGAGCTTAGTTTCAAACTCGGTTTTATCGAGTTTTATGAGTTTCACATTTTTGGTTTTATCGAATTTGTGAAATAAGGTTTTGCTACGTTTTATCTCGGAAATAAGCTTTCAAAGTCATAACATACATCCATTTCATACGAGGGGGCCAAGCCCAAATCTCGGCGACGTTTTCTTGATGAATTATCTTCGTATTTCCATTAGCTGGTGATACGGTATAAGATTCAATACTATTCTGTTTATGCCTGGAGACGTTCTGGTATTAAAACACCAGTCCTCTTATTTCTTTTAATATTCCTCTAGCTCTCTTAGCTACGTTTATTTTAATAACAACTCGCCGTTCAATAAAAAAAAGCCTAAAATAGCTAAAAGAAAATTTTACTTAAAATAAAATTTTTATATTTTTTTTATCGACATTTTCTCTTAATGTTTTAACAAAATTAATTAACGAAAAGAGACTAAGCTTAAATTTTAAAAATTTCTAAAAATAGCTAGTAAGCTTAAATTGCAGGGGAAACATAAAAATTTGAAATTTGCTTAAAGGATAAGCCAGGAAAAAATCAATAAGCACTTCGAGTGCTTCATTCAAATAAGAGCTCAAAAACAGATTATAAAAGAATCAAAGAGCACCATTGACCAAAAGTCCCAAGGGCCGCAAGTGGTGAGTGTGCTGGTTTTGCAGGTTTTATCCAAACAGCGTTTAAATTGAAGTCTGCGGTCATGGTTCGACCTTTGGCTCACTCCATGACTTTTCCCCTTCGTTCCCTTTTTTTTTATTTTTTGCAACAATCTCTTAATAAACAGCAAAGTTATAGAATAGCTGAAAACTAAGAACTTTTGTAAAATAAACTTTTTTTTAAATCACTATATAAGCTGAAAACAGCTTAAAAACTTGACATAAACACTTAAACTTTTTTTTTACTTTTTCTTAAAACTCAAATAAACTAATAAGCTAAGTTAAGCTCAAACCAAATCAAATAAGCTATGACTAACCTAAAACTACCCTAATAAGCTATTTGAACTAAACTTAAACAGAAATGATAAGCCATAAGCTGAAAAATCCTAAAAAGCAGTTTGGTGAACAACAAATTTCAAAACAGACAAAGTGCCAACTTTGAGCTTAATTTTAAGCTCACAAATAGATCCTTATGAAAATCTAGCTTATACCAGCTTAAAGTTCAGCTTATAAGCTACTCTAAACAACAAACAAAAGACATTTTGAAATTCAACTAAGCAGTGAAAAAGCTAAATGAAAAGGGCTACTTATGTTGTTTTATCTATGTTTTTGCTTTTTTAAGAAATATTAAAATAAGCTAAATCCTGGACCTAATAAGCCACAAACAACTTATAACTATCCTAACTAATAAGTATAAACAATAATTAAGCTAAAAACTACCAACAATAAGCTAAAAATCTAAAATGAGCTTTTTGGTACAAACTGTTAACCAAACAGTCCTTAAGGCAACTTTAAGCTTATTTTTCAATAAGCTAAAGGAACCTTATGGCTTTGAAACTTATACCACTTTCACAAGCACTTATCTAAAAAGACTACTTAATCAGCACTTGAAAAGTAACTTATGAACAGTCAAAATAAGCCTGAGAAAAAGCTTCAATGAAACAAGGTCAGTAACAATAACATATGTATGAAGTTCGTATGTACTGATCTTATTTTTTTATTATGAAAAGACAAAGTGTTGATTTCAAGCTTAAAAACAGATTATCAAATAAGCTACTTATAACAAATTAAGCTCAAACATATTAAAAGTAACCTACAAACTACTAGTATACTAAAAATTAAGACCTAACAATTACTTTTACCCTTTGATTTTTAAGCTAGAAAAAGGCCTTAAAGCAGTTTACACTATCTGATGCATTTGACACTTGAACTAACCAAAACTTAAAACTAGCAAATCCAGAACTAGGGACTTGATTCAAACATTATTTAAACACCAAATGAAAAGCAAATAGAACAACTAGAAAGGGTTTGAACTTAAAATGCACATTAAGCTAGATTTAGGCTAACAGATTTAAACAGCTACACACTACTTTGATTAAAACCTGATTATAACTAACAAATGTTTAAAATCCTAATCTTATAAACCTATTTTTGAGATATAAATGCAATTCAAAGAACCAAATGGATTCTAGCAGTACTAACTAAAGTTAGTACTGCCTGGACCAAACACCCCTTTAAAATACCTATATCCATATTAAGCTTATAAGATAAAGATATTAAGCTCAAAATAGTAATACCAGATGATAATAAGCTATAAACAGGCCTAATAAACAACTTTTAATAAATAAATAAGCCAGTACAATAAGCTACTCAACTATGTTAATATTTTTGGATTTTTTTAAACTATTTTATACTAAAATCAAATAAACTAAGTATTAAACTAACAATTTAAACTAAATAAGCATCTAACAACATTATTAAGCAATATTAAGCAAATAAGCACATAATAAGCAGATATAAGCAGTTATTAAGCTACTATTCAAATTTAAAGCTATAAATTGTAAAAAGGAAACTTACAATAGCCTTTGCACAAACAAGCTTCTCAAAAATGCTCCTAAATGTACTAATCAACAAGCTCCAGCCATCTAGATAAAGCTGGTGTGGTCTTGGCAGCCAATCCAGTCTGGACAAAAAATAAGAAAAGTAGCTGTGAAGGTGTTGGATTTAAGAAAAATAAGAACTTTAAAAAGTGGCTTAAAAATAAGCCAGAAATAAGCCCTTAAAGGCTGATAGCTTAAAATGGAAAAGAGAGTATAAAAATAAAATAGGTGGAAGTGTAACCAGATGGCCCTACTGGTGCCAATGGTTAGTGTGTGGTTGTGTGGGACGTGTGTGTGCTAAAAGGGAGGTCTAGGTGCGAATCTTGGCCTCCCTTTTTGAAAAATAATTTTTTTTCTTTTTCTTTTTGTTTTCTTTTTACAAACTTATAAAACAGAAAAAAAATAAGCAGATTTAAAAAAGGTGACTATTTATGAAACTTAAAAAACACGCAGCTCTTAAAATAAAAAGAACAAAAAAAAGGGCTTTATCACCCATTTTTCTTTACACTAAAGTCCTTAAAAAGGCTAGCTGTTTGAAAAATTATACAACGGCCAACATAAGCTAGGGTGAAACAGCGAATATAAGCAAAAGCCAGATACACACACTACTACCTAATAAGCAATTGCAACTAAAGATAAGCAAATAAAAACAGACAGATAAGCTAAAATAGGCAAATAAGCTAAATGCTAAAACTGCATACAAACACAACCTATAGGGCCATTTTTGAGCTTGATTTTAAGCCACTATATGGAACCTAATGGCGTTATGCAGCATTATATGAGCTAAACGCCTATCTAACAGGCTAGTTCATTTAGTCTTTTATTTTTGTGTCTGTCTAAATCACAGCTAGAAAAAGATTTTGAACATCCAAAGAACACAACTCAAAAAGTCAAGTGACAAAGTCTGTCACACATCAGCAAATGCTGAATTTTGGTTTTTTTAAGAAAATGGTGGCTCTTGGCAGCCTACCATAAGCTAGAAAATAAGTCCAAAATGATAAACAAGTCAACATAAATTTATAGGATGAGTTTTGACAACAAAAGAGCTTATGCTCAAAAATTTAGACTCTAAAAACACTGTTAACTAACTTAAATTGGACAATAATGAAAAAGGGACTTTTTAGACTAAAAGACACTTTAACAAAACTTGGACAGATTTTAACAAAACCAAAGTAAACTTAAAAGACAACTAAACTACTGCATTTGACACTATAAAAGGACACTAAAACAACACTCAAAAGTTGGTTCAAAAGCCTAATCAAATAAGCTATCTTAAAACTGTTCTGTCACAACAGTATTGAAGACCACTTAGAAAAAACTGAAATCAAACTTAAACCTTAAAACTTTTAAAAATTAAAAATAGATTGAAAATGACTTAAGAAGACTTGTGAAAGATTGCCAAATGACCCAAGTGGTTTTTAAACCTGTTTTGACCCTTTTTGACACTTATCCCAAACACCCCTTTAAATTGCAAAAGTCCTTTTTCAGCTTGATTAACAAAGTTTTAAAACAATATTTGTGAAAATAGAATAACAACAATGATAAATAAGCAATAAGGAGTAATAAAAGCACAAGAATAAGCACTAAACTTAAGCAAATTAAAATAAGCAGATTCAAAGGCAATATAAGACATATTTAAAGAAAAATTTAACCTAAGGACATATAAGCATAAAACAAAGACAAGTAAACATTAAACAGAGATAATTAAGCATAAAACAACATTAATAAGCAAGAATAAGCATAAATAAGCAGGAAATAAGCACATGAACAGTAAAATAAGCAAAAATTTAAAAATGGAAATTTACAAAGGTCCAATGCTTTTGGCAATGAAATAAGCTCTCAAATAAGCTTATACAAACCTATATGCTTCCCAAGAAGCTCTAAACCAAGGCCATCCACAATTAACCTTGCTCCTTGCTCTTGACAGATTTTGGATTTTTTTGTGATTTTTTGATTTTTAAAGACAGAAATTTAAAACAAGCTTTCAAATAAGCTTTTAATGACTTAAAAGCTTATACAAAGGCTTATAAACAGTATTTAAAAGACAAGATATGTAAATGAAAATAATTTAAAGGAAAACTGTAAATTTCATTAACTTGAAAAATAAAGGATTACAATGCATAAAATTAAATGACAAGTAATTTAAAAGACAAGGAAAAGTATTCAGTAATAAAAATACAGTACAAATGTTAATACGAAAATTGGACTAAACATATTCGACAAAAAGCTAATGAGCAACACTAGCCAATATTTATACTAAAACTATTCCTAGCGTCTTCAAGAACTTGTTAGTGTTTTCTTCACAGAATAGTCTAAGCTGGTGTCGCTTTGTTCGTGTGAAGAAGAGATCAAAATCAAACTCTTGCCATCCATCTTGCTTTGTTGCCCAAGGGTCTCAAATTATAACCCTTGGTCATTTCATCCAATGGTGTAGTTAGGTATTCCCAAGTTGCATAGAGACTCAATATGAGCGGTAGAGAGTTTATGTTTTTGGTTGGGGTGAACAGTAAACGAGGTGGGGGAAAGGGACAAGAGATGACAAGGCTTTTTAGGCGGGAACAGGGTTTTGTTTTTGCGTGTTGTTTTTTGTGCAGGGGTCAAGATGTTTCTGAGGGCGATTGTCAAAAGTGCCCCTCAATATGATATTTGTGTAATTGCAATACTATCCTTTGTGGTGAGAAGTTTAAAGGAGTTAACAGGTTTAGTCCCTCAAGGTGTTTTTTGTTTTGCATATAGTTAGAGTCCATATAGGAACTAACGATAGTTAAATTAGTGTGAAGGAGTAATTGGGACAAAGCAGATACAGTTATGTGTTGTTGGGCCTTAATATTCCATTGTTATTGGGCCGTTTGAGAGTTTATCAGAGAGATTGGTGCCCATCATATGTTCAGACAAAAGGGATTTGGGCCACGTTTGTCTTCATAATGCCCTTAAATGGACCCCTGACCCTCCTCCCAGTAGTATGGGTAACGGTGGGCCACTAAATGTATCTTCGTTTCGGCTCGGCTTTGCGACCGTTGACTTTTCCGTGGTTTACTTTGACTTGTCTTTTCACGCTCTTCCAGTTTCGTGCCCCGGTATTGTCGTTTTTTTGCTTCGTTTTTTTAGTTCTTTTGTCAGAATATCCGTTTCCTGCAACAATATAAGAAAAACACACAAATACAAATGTATTTTTAGTACTCTTTCGGTCATTTCAGTCCGGTTTTTAGAGCGAATGGAAAATGTATTGTAATTCAAGCATATTCCATTGATCGGAGTAACTCGTCCCGAATCTTTCACGTTTTACTTCGATATCATTTCTTCTTACTACAATGAGTAAATTATTAAGAAATATTTACAATTAATATGCACAGTGTTCATTACCTATTTAGCTATAAGATTAGGTTTTTTATACAAATTTACGTATAACCCTAACGAATAGTACATATATATAATAAGAAATTAAAAAACACACCAACAATATGTAACTATATGTACACACTCAATGCGTTTTGAAACCCGCTTTCGACCTGGCCGCGTCACGTTGACACCTGTTTCCGTATGAAAAAACGGGTCAAAATAAACCGGGTTTTATCAGTATTTTCGAAACCCGTTTGCCCCCGGGTTTAAGTGTGACCCGGGTCCAAACCTGTTTCGAGACCCGCCGAGTTTTGGTTATTTGTCATTTTTTTCTTATAAAAAAATTAGTTTTTTATATATAATTGCGACGTAATTTAAATTTTGTTAATTTTATATTGATAAGCAAATCGCTTTTAGGCTTACCGATATAAAAGTATATTCATAATTTAATAATAATATACATAATATTTCGTATTAGTTGACAAATATTTATTATAATTTGTTATTTTAAAACCTGTGTTGACCGGCGGTCGAACCGGTCTTGAACCGCAAACCCTGTGACTCAGGCGGTCGATAAAAACAAGATTTTCAAAACATTGGTATACAACGGCTATGACCTTGTAAAAGAGGGACACATAGAGCCCACATACACAACGTGAGAACACAATTCTGTTCCAAAACTAAAAACTGCGAGTAAGGAATAACAATGAAACTGATTTTTTAAAGAACTCAAATTATATAATGCATTTTAAACTTCATGACTTTTTAAAGGAATTTCAAAGGTTTGCTGATTAGCAAAGGTAATTACTAAGAGTAATGAATAACAATGATAATGATAAACCAAAGGTATGGTTTGCTCAAAAGCAATGACCACTTACACACTATCTTGCGGCAGAGCGGGGGTCCGGTAAAATTACACATTCCCTCCTCTAACTTTGCTGTATCAAGAAATTCTCGACTTACCCACACTCTAACCACCTTTTCATACCCCATTCCGACTACCTCCTAAATTCATGCATTTTTTTATTTTCTTTCTTTTATTTTTTCTACATGATAGTAGTAATATACTAATCAAATTTACATTTGATAAAAATTTTGAACGTAGAATTTTACTCATGTAGTAATATAAAGTATCATTAAATAGAGTTATATTATATGTATTTTAATAAAATATGTTTACCGATCTTAAACTCTATTGTCTAAATTAAAAATTTTTTATGTTTAGATGTTTCACAAAGTTTCTATAAGGAATTATTATAATTAATACATGTATTAGATTAAAAATGATAATAAATTCATGTTAATTTTTTTATCAAGAAATAATTACAAAAACAAGTATGTGTGTCTTTGTAATGGTTCATTATATAAATTAACCCACAACAATCGAGTAACGTAGGAATATTGATACGTTAATGTATTGTTAAAGTGTTTTGAACCGGGACCCCCTTCGGGCACTACAATATTAATCTTAGTAAAATAAACTCATGGGGCTTAGCGATTCTCGGATAATAAGAAGGTCGAAGAAGTAACAGACATATTGGTTTGGCAATATCATTAAAACTCCGCTTTCTTTCTTGCTCGAAAGTAGAGGGATGTATGATCTCGGACTAAATCATGGGATGAGTCTTAAGTCGCACAACAAAATGGTGAATCAGACATTCTGAAATGGAAGATGAAAACTATGCCACTTGGAGGTAGACTCACTCTTCTTAAGCTGCTTTTTGGTTCTCTATGCCTATTTATCCCATATGTATACAATTTTTAAAGGATTACTATGTTGTTCTAACCACGGCTCATGGGAATCTATCCGTGTCTTTTTCTAATGTAATAGATCCTGCAACTAGTAAAAAGGATCCGTTTCGGGTTATACTGGAACTACAGTCTTAACGTCAAGGAGAAAGGATGATCCTTGGCGTGTATCTAGTTTATTCGCGCTTAATAGATCGTAATGTTCATAATGGGATTCTGGCGGATTTTTATCAAAGTAACTCAGTTATGGGTAGGGTCATGCATGCTATACATGAGTTGATAGTTAGGAATTGCGTAATGCTGGGAATGTCGATATACGTCGCACATTTGGTGCGAATATTATTAAGAAAATGGATAGTTTAGCTTCTCATGGAATTAGATCTTTTAAAAAGTCTAGTGATGCATATAGAAGACAGGGAATCGGGTCGAATACTTCTTTTTGGAGGAACTCGTGTATAGGGGGGAGCAGCGATTGAAAGAGGTTGATTCCACGCGCGTTTAGGCGCTTGAGGTAACAAACACATTTCGGTAAGCTGTTCAAATTTGAAGCTACGTCTTTATCTTCCTCTTTGCATAGGATGTCGCGTAGTGCGGCATTGAATCCGAACATGAGGATCATCTTTTGGACAGTCACATGGAGGGGAGTGAGGTTACGAGTGTCCATCGGAGGATAGGATGGTTGGGGATTTCGAATGGGAGTCGGGGAATTTTCATTGCTTCGGCGCGAAGGATATTGACCAACACAAGATTACTCTGATATTCTCAAAACAAGATGGATAAAAGAAGTGCTAATAAAAAGACAATGTCTTCACTCTTGGAAGGCGTATAAATGGTTTACCGACTTGGTGGAACATTTTCACGAGAGGTATAGATATCCCTTCTATTTTCTGTCCACTAGTGCTATGGACGGTGTTGAATCTTCGAAACATTTGTTCCTTTTAATTTGTAGTGTTGTTAGAGCTAGTTTTCGGAGGGTTTGTATTTGGGTGGGAATGTGAGTTCATGGAGCTCTGATCTTTTGATGAGTGGATTTCTTAGGATAACTAATTTACGGCAGCCCTTCTAAGCATAAAAAGATAAATGGAAGGGGTGTGTTATGGTCTTATGGAGTTCAATGGGCTTCTCGGAAACAGAAGATTTTTGGCGTTGTTCCTTCTTCCAAGGCGAATAAATTTTTGATGATCTAGTGCTTCTCGCGTCTTTATCATTTGTGTCGTTATGCACATGCTCGAGATCAACTTTCTTGTTTGCATCCCAATAAGACACATTCTCTGAGTTGGGGGGCACACGTTCAACTGGAATGAACATCACTACAGTTGTGTTGTGCCGATGATGAATACTAAATGAATACATTCGAGAGGTTAGATAAACAAACAATTATTTGACGATTATGTCTTTTTCCACTCCGTCTGTTTTATATTTTCTGACAATTCTTTTGAAATATTTTTGATCAGGTTTCTTTCCCATGTGCTGTTACTATGCTTTTCTAGGCACATGCCATACGCTTTATTCTTTTGATCTACCATTTTTTGTGTGTACTGACATTTCTTTTTGAACTACACTTATGATTTGCTTTTTGCGTATGGACATTTACTCCTACTCTTTACTGTTTTAAGAATATCCTCACCAGAAATATCTTTTGTGATCCAGACTAGATACACTTTTCTACAAAATGATGGAAGGATTCCTCTTTTTGTTTCTTTAATCAAGATACCATTTTCTTGAAACAATAAATAAAGAAGAAATCTATATCAACCTCTAAAATTCGTTTTTGTGTAAGAAGTATCATTTTGACACAAATAACAGATATTTTAGAACTCTTGTCCAGGAATAATCTATCTTTTGACCAAAAGCTTTCTGTTAACATAATATAACCAAAGAGAGCCAGAAAACACACAAACCACAACAGACAAGTGACCCTAACGACACTCAATATCGTTCATTCTAATCATTGCAGAAAATGGCCAAAGAGCCGACGCATGACTAGTCCACAAAACACATTGACAGAATATTAGGATATAACAACTTCAAGTTATAAAAAACACTTTGCTTTCCCACTTTTATGATCATGAATTCCAAAACAATAGAAGATAAACACATCTAAATCAATAATTGAATTTGGACACTAACGTCACTCACTCCTCATATGATCATTTCAGAAGAAACGCCTAAACCGGAACTATGACTCTCATAGTCCACTTAAACAATACGAATAGACATAAGCGTGACCCATTGCTAAAATACATAAAACTTGATTTCTTTTTGAAATTTATTCACTCACACATGAGGAAACTACATCTCTTTATTCCACAGACATATGAAGCATTCAAACATCATAAGCATGAATCAACAACATTATTTCTTTCTCAAAACACCTTTACATTTCCAAAAACAAACTTTCACTGAATTTTGACTTTTGACTATTACCGAGTTTAACCTTTTGACCTTTCCGAGTTTAACTTTTTCTGACTCAAACTGATATGCACAAACAATGAAACTGCACATATGACCTTTATTAAAAACCAAACTCTAATCCATTGTATTGTACTAACATTATCCACAAGTATTACACACTGTAAGGCAAATAATTAAACTTGATTAAGAGTCAAACTCGGTAACCATCATACACATTCGAGTTTCAAACCAAACTCAATCCAATTAATTCCATTATCACTTCTAGGCTATTTATCACATATTTCCACTTAATCTATGCCTAATATCATCCTAGATGTGTAACTTTTGACAAAAATTCGATAACACACAAACTCGGTAATCTTCATTATTACCGAGTTTAAACTCGATAACACAAAAACATCAAATCTCAATTAATACAATGCAAAAAATAACATTACGTTTGAGGGAAGATAGAATAAATTAGAAATCGTTGTCTAAGTAACTCGAAAACTTTGGAATAAATTTCTCCATCAAAACATCGAATAAGTCACTTCGGTAATTATAAAAAAATTAAAACTCTCTAAAATTAAGCCCCTTTCTTACAGCCACCCGAATTCTTTTTCTTGTAAAATTGAACACTTTACCCCTGTACTTTCATTTCTGTTTCTTTAACCATATATTTAGTTGAAATTTGTTTTTGAATTTTCACAAACTCCCCCTTGAAAAATGAATCATTTCAAAAACTCCCCCTTGAACCGAAATCATGTAAAGTACTTAGTCCGAAAATAAAGATGTTTAAATAAAAACTCCCCCTTGAAACTATAACGTTTTTCAAATGTAGTCTTTGTGAGAGATCATTGTTTTTATTTTATTTCCAAAAAGATGTATTTGAATGGAAAATTTTAAGAACTCCCCCTTAGATCATGTTAAAAATTTTTTTATAAAAAATATGTCAAATCTTTTTGGTATTTTGAAAATTTTCAATTTTTTCTTTTGTTTTTGAAAAATTTATTTACATGTTTTGATGTATGAGCTTTTCAAGAAGATAACTTTGTCAGGCTTTCCAACTGAGTTGGAGTCATACATCTCATACCAATGCGATGAACTAGATACTCAAAGCGTTCTTTTGGAAGAGCTTTAGTAAATAGATCCGCAAGTTGGTATTCTGTCCCGACAAAGTAAAGTTCCACAGTACCTTTCTCAACATGTTCCTTAATGAAATGATACCAGATGTCTATGTGCTTTGTCTTAGAATGCTGGACTGGGTTGCATGAGATAGCAATGGCACTCTTGGAATCACAATACATCGGAATCCGGTTGTATTTGTATCCGTAATCAAGTAGTTGTGTACGCATCCAGATGACTTGTGCACAACAGGCAGACAAGGAAACATATTCAGCCTCAGCAGTAGACATCGCAGTACAATCTTGTTTCTTTGAACTCCAACTCACAAGCTTTCCACCTAGAAATTGCAATCCTCCTGATGTGCTTTTACAATCATCTTTACATCCTGCATGGTCCGCGTCTGAATAGGCAATTAGTTCAAATCCGGAATCCTTCGGATACCATAGTCCCATGTTATAGGACTGTCTTAGGTACCGGAAGATCCGTTTAACCTCTTTGAGGTGTTTGACTGTAGGACGTGCTTGATAACGAGCACATACAAAAGTAGCAAAAGCAATGTCTGGACGACTGGCTGTTAGATACATAAGCCCTCCTATCATTCGACGATAAGTCGTTTGATCAGTAGGAGTGCCTTGTAAATCAGCATCCAGTCTCTCAGTTGCCATAGGTGTGCTCATGGAGACACACTCATCCAGACCATGTTTCTTTAACAATTCAATCGCGTATTGTGACTGACTTATGAATATGCCACGGGGAGATTGATGAACTTGAAGTCCAAGAAAGAACTTTAGTTCACCCATCATCGACATTTCAAAATTATTTTTCATTAGATTTGCAAAACGTTTTGAAAAATCTGGATTTGTTGATCCAAAAATAATGTCGTCAACATATACTTGAACAAGTAATATGTCTCCCCCGTGACAAGTAAAAATTTCAATTCCCGATGACGTCGTTGCAAACAAAGAGTTTGGTACAATTATACTTACCGCATAGTGACCCCATTTTCAATTAGGAAAGAATACAAATTGTCATAACCATGCACCGAGGTTGCTTGCTTAAAGACCGTATAGAGCATTTTTCCAACCTGGTAGATGTATCTTGGAAATTCTAGATCAATAAACCCTTCATGTTGGCTGACATAAACTTCCTCTTTCAAAGGTCCATTGAGAAAAGCCTTTTTGACATCCATTTGAAAGATAGTGATGTGCATTTTTTTTTTATTTTTTTTTTTTTTTTTTTTTTTTTATTTTATTTTTTTTTTTTTTTTTTTTTTTTTTTTTTTTAAATTTTTTTTTTTTTTTTTTTTTTTTTTTTTTTTTTTTTTTTTTTTTTTTTTTTTATATTTTTTTTTTTTTTTTTTTATTTATGAGCAGGCATAACAATGGAACATCCAAACACCTCAAGACGAGCAACAGACAGCCTCAAGACGAGCAACATGAGAAAATGACTCTTCAAAATCAATGCCTTCTTCCTGCCTGTATCCTTTTGCCACAAGACGAGTTTTGTTACGAACCACAATATTTTCAGCATCACGCTTATTCTTCTAGAGCCATTTGAGAGCAATAATATTTTTTTCTTCTGGTTCAAAACGAGTTCCCAAACTTGAAGTCTCTTAAATTGATTCAACTCATATTGCATGGACTCAATCTAACTGTGATCTGCCATAGCTTCTTTGATATTCTTTGGTTCAATAGTACTGATGGTTAATGCATACATGCATACCTCAGAATCTGTGTGTAGCCATTGGCGAGTCATGACAGGTTTGGATGGGTCACCAATAACTTGGTCTAGAGGATGATCTTTTGTCCAAATGTGGGTTGAGGGTTGTACTTGGTGGAAATTCTACACATTTGATGGTTCTATATCCGTTGTAGATGATCCAATTTCCTCACAACTTGGAGGATTATATGAAACAAACTGTGAATTGCCATCAAAATCAGCAGAATCTTCTTGATTGAGTTCAACAGCTTCTGTTAAAGAGATTGGAGAGGTGTGTTCATTAGATGTAGTTACAATTGGAGGAACCTCATGTTCGTCAACAATGATTGAAGATGTAGAAAGTGAGTCTTCGTGAAATAAAGTCGGTTGTGCAGCGGAATTGATGGGCGTATCAGAAAACTTCTTCTCAAAATATTCTTCAAACATTAGACCGAACAAATTATCCAAATATTCTTTTAATAGGTCTCGTTTATCTTGAATCATACATATCGATCATGGAAGCATAGAGAGAATAGTATAGGATAGCAAGTATTCAAATTTCAAATGATATAAAATGGAGGGAAAAGGAAAAGTTAGTTACAAGGCATCACCTTCTAATAATGATTAGAAGGGGTATTTATAGGAGAAGGAAGGAGGCTTCCTTTCCTTTATTTTTCACTTCTAGTTCCTATTCTTTGGCAATTATGCTATTTATTACTTTTAGCATAATATACCTTATTACAAACTATTTTTTTCTAAACAAAATAAAGACTAATAACTAAATATAATTAAACCACATAATCGACACTTTTTATGAACCTAACACATCCCAATACGAATTTCGTATAACATAATGCACCAAATAGGGTCGAAATATTGTATTAGGAAAGTGAATTATACACGATTTGAGAATTAATCTAGACAATCTTTGATTATCATGACCCTATAACCAACACAAATTTGATTCGGTTAAATACAATTTAAATTATGTTTGGTTCGGTTACTAATTTTACCCAAAATAAAAATTAACCAAATTAACTGAATCGAATAACCCAATAACCAAACTGATGAACACCGATATCACCCAACAATATGAGCTTTAATAAAGCTTCAATTAACTTTATCCTATCACATTAGCTTTTGTTATAGGTTTCTTTTTGTCTTACCATTATTGGGCATTTCACAACGGATATAGCTTAGCGTTCAGGATAAAAAAACTTCCTCGGCAACAAATGGTTACATAACGCTGCTAAAAAAAGCATTAAGATTATAACGATACTTTTACTTGGTTATAGAAATTATAATTTAATTAACAACACTTCTCACCAAACAACTTTTATTTGACTAATTGGTTACTGAAAATAGATACCACTACTGTTTAAAGAAGGCATACAAGACCGATTAATCACCGTCTAGACACTAATCGCCCACCAACCTTGTCGATTTATGTAAATTGTTCAAATAAATCGGTCTACCGTGGTCAACGACGGTCAAACTTTCCCGAAATATGCAACTTTTGTTTTAATTACTTATATTAGCTGTTTATATCTATCACAATTAGTTTTTAAGGAAAATATTTCCAGGAATACCTAAAACTCGCCATAAATACCCAAAACTTGCCAGAAATGCAAATCCGATTAATTATCGATTAAAACTCGCCATAAATACCCAAAACTTGCCATAAATACTTGAATTTTACTATTTATTTTAAAAAACTTATAATTACATAAATATTTAGAAAAAAATAATATTCCAAGAATAAAAATATTTTTTTTATATTAAGATGAATTTTTAATGTGAACAACCACTATCAACAACCCACAGAACGATCTGGACTACCTGCAACACAAGAAGAGACAACACATGGACAAATGGGCAATTTGACTACCCATTTCTTAACTGAAACCGATGGTTTCTTAGATGTACGAGTATTATGAACATTCAGTTTTATGTTAACAGGAGTCCAAATAACATTTGGTTGTGATTCAAACCATTTTTGCCAAATTCTACTTGTTTGAATCTTGTTCTTTATGAATGTGCTTAATGGTTTATCTCGTAAATTTCTTTTCTTTATCCTAGACATACTAGAAACCTTATCCTTAGCTTTTGAGGCACTTTCTACATCAATCTTAGATTTGGAAACTACAGGAGTAGTATCTAGAGTCTTAGATTGTGTCTCTTTCTTAGAAAACCTAGTCTTAGGAGCTACGAAAGTAGTTTCTGAAGATTTTGGTGTTCTAGAATTAGTGGAGAAGGTTCTACGAACATTCAAATGCGCATTTAATTTATGTCACTTGCACAAGACATTTATCAGACAAGGAAAGACATTTCTTGCATACATGGAAAAAATAGCAAAGTTTTCGCTTTAGAAGCGTTGGGCCCCCCGTCGCAAACATCAACATCAATTTACATTCTACTTATTCAGAAATAAATTCGAGATGTATTATCTTTTTGCTTATTTTTCCTAACATAAACCAAAACATTCTTTGCTGCTTTCTTAGAGTTGACTAAGACACTGTTCATAACACTTGAATCTTTACTCATTGGTCTTTTAACTCTAGATGTAGCATGCATTCCTGTAGAAGATAAACCACTTTTAGTCTTGTTTGTTTGTGATTCTTGTGTTGTGACAACTCTGTACATTCCTAGTTTAATGACATTTTTTTTTATTCTGATTTACCCCTATTTGGTTTGTTTGGTGAAGTCTGTAATTGAACTGGCTTTTGACACAACATGGTTTTCTTTGTTTGGAATACATCCGTTTTTTTTAAAAGTGTGTTTGTTAGTGGTGTGACACAAAGAAGCGATTGAGAACCATTTGTTTTGTCAAAATTGTATTTACAGAATACCTTTTTCAACTTTTCCATCTTGTCTTTAACTCTGATATGGTAGACAAAGATCCTGATTCTCAGCAAGAATAGCACCATTTCGATATGTTTTCATAAACATGAACAATTTAATTCAATCCATTTCCTTTTGGTTGTTGAGACCGATAACTTTTTGATTGAATCGAAAAGCTTTTGATATTCAAGTTTGACATTGTCGCGTTCTTTTATCAAAGATTGCACTTTAAAATCTAAAGACACGTTATCATTCTCAAGTTTCTCCAACTTTGAAATCCAAGAGTAATCAAGAGGATTTGTATTATGCAAATTTGACTCTGAATCCCATTTATGTTTTTCTTTTTCATGTTGTAACTATAATTCAAAATCAACACTTTGCTTTTGACATCTTTGAACATCTTTTTCAAGAATTTTTATTCTTGCTTGCAAACCCTCTTGAATCTCAAAAGATTTCTTTTTGACTTGTTGAAGTTCATCATTTAAGATCTTATCTATACATTCATGATTTAACAACACACACAGCTCAACATCATGTTTGAGTGATGCTTCTAAAAATTGATCTTTCAACAAATCATTTTGCTTCTTTAGTTCATCAAGCTCACTTTTTGTAGACTCAAAAACATCTTTCATTTCTTTTATATCCCTTTGAAATAGATTCCGAAAGAATTCAAGATAAACCTTCAACTCGTTAAGAATTGGTTTAACTTGATCTTGACAAAAATCATTAATTTGTATTTCTGCCGGTGATGTGTAAAAAATGCTTGCTCTTTTACAGTTCTGTTGTATTAGCACAGACAGCTTTTCAAAACAACCTTTTATCTTATCTAATTCTTTGATCAAAGGTGACTCACTCGACATATTTTTTTGATACCAGAATCTTAACAGAGGGAATAGAAGAAGATGGAAAATATTTTTGCTCAACAGAAAGCTCTTTTTGAGGAACAAAATCTTCATAAAGCGCATTTAATTGTTTGTAGTTAATTGTCCAACAATTTTGTTTGTTCGCAACAGCAATTGGATCATTCATTTTTTCTTTCATTTTTTGTTGACTTTTGAAAGCATCCTCAAGAGTGTCCTCAGAATCTTTAACGTTCAAAGGAATTTCTAAATTTCCCAAACTAGTGGCAACATATAATTTTGGACACTTTGAATTTACTTGCTTGAGTGTATAAGGATTCGAATACCCAAAACCATGTTTCAATTGTTCGTCATACACAGACAATGGTTTTGGTCCAAGCATAAACATTCTTTGTAAAGAATTACCAAGTTTCAAAATCAGATCAACATTCTTTTTCAGTTTGGCCTCAAGATCTAGAATAGTATCATGATACGTATCCTCTTTTTCACTTATTTGCCTTTTTAAAATTGAATTAGTCTTTTGTAATTCTTCATTTTTCCGTTTGTAATTTGTTACCTCTAAATCTAATTTATCTCGTTGTTTTTTGAGATCTCGAATGATATCTCGATCACGAACCAATTGAGACTGATCTTGTTTCTATATAACGTTTTACCCGTTCATCAGCTTTAAGAAATTCGTTGAGATAATTATTATCCTTGTTTATGTTTTCCAAAATCCGAACCTGTTCCTTATACATCTCAAGCTGACTAGTCAAATGCGTGTTTTGTTTTTGGACTATTTGAGCAAATATTTGTTGTTTTTCAGCTTCCTGATATGCATTTCTAGCAAGTTTTTCTATTGCACACAAATCAGGAACATGTGTATCTTTTTCAACACTGCCACTATTAACATTTCCCTTGAATGAATCAAATTTAATATTGCTATTAATTTGATCATTACTAATGGTACTGTTAATAATTTTAGTATGAGTTGGATACATTTGTTCATTATTCTCATCGATGGATGGTATGTGCTTAATTACACATACCTTTCACCATTAAAACCAGACTTAAATGACAAAAAACATACCAAAAATACATTGTATTTGTATGTTTTCATTTATATTATGAAGGAAATAGATATCTGACAAAAGGACGAAAAATAAAGCCAAAAACGACAAAACCGAGCACGGAATGGAAGAGCGTGATAAAGACAAAGTCAAATCAAAGTCAAAGCCAAAATGTCAACAAAAAAGTCAACAAAGTCAAAGTCCAAGTCAACCCCGACAAAAGTCAAAGTCAAAGTCGAAGCCGTAACTGAAGAAATGTTAAATGGGCCCACCCGTACCCATCTAATGGGCCGAGTCAACCCATTTACACATTACATGAAAACTATTATAAGCCTTTAACCAAATTGAGCCTAATTCCATTTTAAACACTACACGGCCCAAACCAAAATAACAAAGCCCAATTCCTTTAACAACCATTAGCCCTAAAACCCTTTCATATCTAACTCTGTTAGTCATACAAGGACCATGTGTGCAACAACATATCACACATTTAGGGGCTTAAACTGCCACATCCCTAAACTCTTTTACCCTCACAAGGACTTTACTCGCAATAACAACATACAAGATGGAGGGCCCTTTTTGCCAATTGCCCAAACTTATACCCTGCTTCAAACAAAACAGAGTATAACACTCTTTCCTGCCTAATCCCTTAAAGGTACTATTCATTGTCTTTTTGCTCTTTAACTTGTAACTACAAAACAAACCATCACTATCCCATCTCACCCCACACCTCACTACAATCCAATGCCACTTTGGCAAATCCTAATCACCTCATTGACATGAATAAGGTCAAGTGACACACATCAAACACACTGCTGATATCTCTCTATGAAGAAACACATCAAGAACCTAGAGCTTTAGTATAAAATAGAGTAGTATAGTTCATTAGCTTCTTGGTTGAATTTTTGTGTTTAATCAAACTTGTATTAACCAAAATTTTGTACCCTTTATTTACTGCATTTTAATATATTGTCATTTAAATTTCTTGTTTTTAAATACTTGCATTTTAATTTTAAGCAATTTACTGTTTTCTTTAAATTATTGCCATTTACTTAGTGTCATTTAAAATATTGTTTTCCTAAGGTTTTGTATAAGCTTCTGTCATCAAAAGCTCATATAAAAGTTTAAAGTTCAATGAAATAACTTTATTTTCTGTCAAAAATATTTCAAAAAATCCAAGAAAAATCACAAAAAGAAATCATTTGGAGCAAGGTGTATTAAGGAAGGCCTTGGTTTACAGCTTATGGGAAGCATATAGGTTTGTCATTAAGCTTTTTGAGAGCTTATACACTTGCCATAAGCTAAGGATTGTTGTGAGTTTCATTTTCTCATTTTTTTTAAAAGTTACTGTAGCAGTGCTTATTTAGTGCTTATTTCAGCATATTCTTGCTTTGTTATGCTTATTGTGATGTTTTACGCTTACTAGTTCCTTTTTATTGCTTATTTGTCATTCATTTTAAGTCTGCTTAAAATCGTCCCATTTTGGCATGAAACGCTTATTTTTAACTTAGGTGGTAGTTGTGATGAGGGAGGTTGGTCTTATTTGTCGCTTATTTGTTGCCACTTTTCGCTTATATTAGGCTCAACTTAGCTACTTTGTTACTGTTTTAACAAACTTTGCTTAAAACCCTTTAAATCATTTTAAAAAGAGAAATCTCAACCTAAAGGGTGTTTGGCATATAAAGGTAAAGTGGGTAAATTTGGTATAAAAACCAATTGGGTCATTTTGAAATCTTTTACTAGTCCTTTTAAGTAGGTTTTAGCTGTTTTTAAAAAGTTTTAAAAGCTAAAAGTGAGTTTTCAAGTTTTTTTTTATTTTGTCTTCAAATCTGTGGTTTTAAAAAGTTTAACAAGTCCTTATTTGATTCAGGCTTTTAAATCTAGTTTTTAGAGTGTTGGTTATGTGTTTTTAAGTGTCCTAATAGAGTAGTTCAAGTGTCTTGAGTTTTACCTTTGATTTTGAAAATTTGTCAAATTTTTGTCAAGTCTTTTAGCATAAAAAAACTACACTTTTCAAATCCAAATTTCAGATAGTAAATCTTGTTTTTAGCTTTTAAAAAAATTGTGCACAAGCTCATTAGGAGCTTGTCCCAATCTGTTTCAACTTTATTTTTAGTTTCAAGCTTATTTTATAGCTTATTTTTAAGTCTACTTATTGCCCCTCTGTCTTTTTAAAATCAATACCCTGTGCAAACAACCTACCTTTTCAGCTCTTTTTCTTTGCTTATTTTTGTTCCAAACTTTATTCTTTTTGCTTATTTAGATAGCCCTTAGGTCAGTCTATAAGCCCATATAAGCCATATAGCCTTTAGGTGCCTCTAGTGCTTAAAATTTAAGCCCAAAAGTGACCCTAAGAACTGTTTGTATGCAGTTTAAGCCCCTATTGCTTATTGCTTTTCTTGCTTATTTGTCTGATCCTTTGAGCTTATTTTTGTTTAGGTTAGCTTATTAGGGTTAGTTCAACATCTGTTATGGCTTATCTTTTAATCTCTCTAGCTTAATTAGCCTAGCAGTTAAGCACTTTTAGGACTTAGCTTAAAAAAGTTAAACTGTCATTTTCTATAGCTTATTTTCTCAGCTTATTTTCAAGTTTCATAAAAAGTCATCTGTTTTAAAGTAGCTTATTTTTGCATTTTATATAAGTCTTAAAAAAGAGAAAAATATATATTTTTCATAAAGGAAGCCACAAGGATTCGACCCTGTGACCTCCTTTATAACACACACACGTCCCACACATCCCACACACTAACCAACGGCCCAGACCAGGGCTATCTGCCTATTCTTGCAACCATTTTTCTTTTAACCTTTATTTGGCCCATTAAGCTTATAAGCTCGTTTAGCTTTTTCCCAGCTTATTCCAATAAGCTGGTAACCCCAGCTTATTCTTCTTAGGATTGTTATTGTTCCAGCTATTTTTCAGATTTTTTTCAGAATTTTCCAAAATCATTTACTATTTTTAATCATTTAATTTCTTTAAAACTGATTTTAATTCATAATAAATTATTAAAAAGTCAAAAAAATATAATTCTTTTTTTCAAAATTTTCTTTTATCATCATGCACCTAGGAAAAATAAAATTACATTCGTAGGGTTTAAATTTCAAAGTTTCGTTTTTTAAAGAACGGGTTTCGAACCCCGTTCTCGTTTTCTTCGTTTTTTCAAATTTAGAAGCTTTCGTTTTAGGATTTTCTTTAATATTTCTTTTAATTTAATCATTTAGGATAATTAAAACTTAAAAAATCATTTTAGGAGTTAATTTTGATAAATTTAGTTTTATTAAGTCGCGTCTTTACGTTTCCGTTCTCGTTTTTAAGTTCAAATCCTTTCTAGCTTTCGATTTTAGGTTTCCCTTAATTGTTTTTGCATTTTATTCGTAGAAATTAGAAAACCAAATCCGAATATCCTTTTCTCATTCAATCACTCGATCACGAACAATTTTTAACGATTCTCGACTCACGATCACGAGGGAGACGACCCGGGGTATTTTAAAAAATTTTCCTTTGGTAAAAAGGAATTGATTTAAATCACTCGGAATACTTATTATACTCTACTATGATTGAATTATAATTAGCCCTAAAAAGCTAGTTATCATTTTGGCGCCGCTACCGGGGATTCGTGTGCGTTAATCGTTTTCGTTTGAAGATTAGTGTTGAATTTGTGAATATTTTTATAAAAAACCCAAAATATTTTTCATTTTCTTTTATTAGTATATATACAATATAAAAAAAAGAAAAAAAAATTGTCCTTAATTAAGAAATAAAAATCACAAGTTGGTAAAAGAACACCAACATATAATACTCTCAACTGGAGAATTATCCAAAATATGTTCCAAAGAAACCGATGAATTCAAAAAACATGCTTTGTGTCCACATTCCAAGTACGGCTCCACCTTTTGAAGTTAAACAAACTCTAAGGGGTATAGGAGGGTTGTTCCGAGGAACTACGACCCTAAAGGAGAAAGGTTTTTAATAGCTTCGCGCTTTCCTACTCCTCCGCTCCTTTGTGTGTTTTTCTTTTCGAGAGCTACCGTGAAGCTTGTTGATTATCGGTTTAAGTTGTCTTATCTCTTTGTCCGTGATTAAAATAAATTGTGAAATAAATTGAAAAACCAAAAATAATCTCCTTAAACCTCTTTGCCATTTAATTCTTCTTAACCCTCCAATTTGTTTAATTCTTATGGCGTCATTCGACTATCGTTTAAATCCCCTTTACACGATTAAAGAATGCTCGTCTTGTGGAGCTTTGTACAACAAAGGCTATTGTTGTTCAATCTGGGATTCCGTAGATAAAGCTTCATTCTGATTCCAACTAATCAGATTTCTATGATGAATACCCCCACCCACCTTTCACAACCCCGAAACACAGCTTCGTTCAATCAACGTCATTGTTTTCATTGTAAAGATCCGTTAGAAGAACATGAACGTTGTCAAGGGTGTACTTGCAAGAGGTGTTGGTCTGGTCTTAGTCAAGGATTTTGCCACATTTGTAATGAATATTCATCAATTGATGACTCTACCATTGAGTCATTGAATGACAATCCTAACTTTGTATTAAACACACCATCAAGAACAAAGTCCCACCAAGACAGACCCCAGTGAAAATTTTGCACAAAATTTTTTAGAATGTCCTCCACAAATCAACCAAAATTTTTGTTACGGATGTGGGGATTCGTTAGACGATTTCTTTTGTCAACGATGTACTTGTGAGTTTTGTGGGAATGGTGCCCATTATGGTTACGATTGTCCACCTCAAGTCCCGTTTGTCTATAATCCGGAACCGTGTTACGATCAAAACTATGATGAGTTCCCACAAACTTCACCGAGTCATCCACAACAATATCATTGTTGTGAAGATTGTGGGGGTCCTCATATGACTTATGAATCTCAACCGATGAACTATTACGAACCTGATCCATGTTATGATTCTAATTATTCCGGTTTTGACCAAATTGAACCCTCGCTGTATTCTATCGATCGTCAGCCTCAGATTATAAATCAAGAGTGGATAAGTGATTTAAATAAAGGAATCATTGAAAGTTTGCAATCTATGTTTGAGGAATTTCGTGAACGTCAGCATGCGGCTAATATCAATCAATCACCTCCTCGAGAAATGAGTATCCAAGAAATGGAGGATCTGAAGCAGCATTGTTTAGATGAAATGCGAAGTATTACTAATCAGATTTTGATTGAAAATTACCGAAATGAGAAAATAGATGTTCATTATAGAAGAGATTGTGAGATTAGGATTGATAAGCTCAAAGAAAAACTCAATGAAATGAGTATTTAAATTAGGAAAAAGGAAAAAGAGCAACTAGAGCAGTTGGCTAATCTTAGTACTTATCCTTCACGACATTTCAACTCTTTTTGCTACGATGATGATGATGACGAGGATTATACTATTGCAATCACACCCGAGAAGCCCATTGACTCTCTCATAATGGAGGATGAGCATCTTGACACTATTCCGGAAACGAAATCGGGCAAATTCATAAAGTCTAGTGTTGAGAACCTTGTCCAAGACCCAAGTGAGTCCGAGGATTTCTCCGATATCGAAAGTGAGTGTGATGTGCCCGATTGTGATGATTCTCAAACGACTAATTTGTCAACGTTTTCCAATCCTCTCTTTGACGATTCTACCTCTAGTGATGACGAGTCAAGTCATGAGGAGGTGATAGACGTAATGAGTTTTAAAACTTATTCCAACCCTCTTTTTGATCTTGACGAGGAAATCATTTCTAGTGAGTTTAATCCGATTCATAATGAAGACCTCGATTCTACGCCGAAAGATGTTCGTTTTGATGCCGAGTCTTATCTTCTTGAATCATTAGTCAATCGTGATACTTTGAATGCTTCCCCTCCCAAGATTGATTTTCTTTTCGATGAGTTCGCCGGTGAACTCACTCGTCTCCAATTAATTCCACCGGGAATTGATAATATCAACCTTGATTCGGAGGGTGATATCTTGTTTTTGGAGAGTTTGCTTTACGATAACTCTTCTCCCCGACCACCGGAAGCTTTTCAAGCTAATTCTGATACGATCATCGAGTCTCTTCCCACATTTCCTATCCCCGATAAGGATAGTGACTCTCTTAGGGAAGAGATCGATATATTTTCCGGTCCGGATGACTCAATACCGTCGGGTATTGAGAGTGATGATTTTGACTCGGAAGATGACGATAATTTTACTTCTCGTCCCGAGTTCGATTCATTTCATGTTGATTATCCCGATTCGGGAGATTCAACCATTGATGTGGTGGAAGACATCCCTGTGGATGTGCCTAATATTTTGCCCACCCATCCCGCCCTTCTTATGGATTTCGACTTCATTCCTTCTCATAATGATCTCGGATCCGATCTTGATATTTCTTCTCCTTTCGGAGATAGAAACAAAATTTACGATTCAGGGATATGCATTAAAGTCGAATCTACCAGATTTCTTGCTCCTCTTTCCCCCGTGATTGATACTTTACTTCCATTTTCATCCGAAGATGAAGTCAAAGTTTTCAATCACGATCTTCTAGCTTCTAAGGAGAAATCTCCTTCTTCTTCATCACATCGGGGCTTGAAAGCTTTCCAGCTTTCTACTAAAAGCCTGATGTTGATTCATGCTGACAACACTCTAAATTTGGGTGTTCGTCATCCCCATTTCTATCCCTCTTGACAAGCTCAAGTATGGGGGGGGGGATCGGGTCAAGCTAATTGACCTAAAGCAAGCGCTTCGTGGGTGGCAACCCATGCCTATCCTAGAATTATCGTAGTAGTAGTATGGTAGTTATAATGAATAAGTGGTATTTTGTTGTGTGATGAGGCTCGCCTCTTTCCTTTTTCGTGTTTTGTGTTGTATGTCTAGGATTTCCCGGATTTTTGAAGCCTCTCGTGCTCGCGGTTTTTTGTTCACAAGAGCTTTACATCCTCAGCTTCATTTGGGAATCTGATATCCAAAATCTTATCGACTAACGTTTATCTTTAAGCAAACTTAATAAACGGCTTTGGATTTACGTAGAGACCCTTCTTAAAACATTGAGGACAATGTTTAGTTCTAGTATGGGGAGGGGGGGATCTATCGATTTTATTTTGCTTGCAGCCATTGTTTTTACGTAATCCCGTTTTTACTAAAAAATTTGAAAAAATACCAAAAAAATGAAAAAATTTAAAATTTTTCAAAAATAAAATAAGTGTTTTTTCACAATTTTGACTTTCTTGCTGGGTAGAATAAGAGTAAATTTTGACCCGATCGAGCGTGTTGAGCTCTAGCTTGTTCCTTAACTTTTAGACTAAGCGTTCGCGGATCTTCGCGAAGAACAAAAAATGATAGATTTAAGTATGCGTTGGATGCTAAACAAGGATTATTTGGAAATCTTAAAGCTCCATTGGTAATTTTGTGGCTTTTTCTCCATAGAAGCCTTCTAACCAGAATAATAATACGGGCTATTTTTTAAAATTAAAGTTAAATCAATAATTTTTTAAGTATAGTCGATATCAATAATTTTAGTTTAAATTTATACTTAAATTTTCTAAAACGAAATTTTCTCTATATCGTGGTAATATAAAGTGAAAAAAATGAAAAAAAATTGGGGTAATAATAATTATAAACTGTGGGCTGATAAAAGTTTGCTGCATCTTGCCGGCTCACAACTAATGTTGTAGCCTTCTAAAGAAATCCCATAGTAAGAATAATAATCCAAGACTGATAAAAGTTTGCTACATCTTGTCGGCTCACAACCGATGTTGCAACCTTCTAAAAGGTCAAGGATTTCCTTAAGAATGAATAATTGTATTAAGTGTAGTAAATGTGAGTTAATAAATATAGGGAAAATATCTTTTTCTTAAATTTAAATATGCTTTTGAACTAAGACTATTTTATACGGGAAACATAAGAGTTTTTGAAACCAAAGGTCCGTGAGTCCCGATACTAGTCTCTGTGGGGTGTCAAAAGCCTGGTCACTTAGCCGCAAGGTTGTGATGTGCCGAGACGAAAGTCGCTACATGGGATGATCTCGCCTTCAAACTCATTATTCTCAGGTGGAACGTGAAGCATAGATCTTTAAGAACGTTGATCCATGGTTGAAATTCAAAATGGCACATTTACCTAAATATAATAATTTTCGGGAGTGAAAAGTTCACAAGTTGCAAATATGAGTAGTGTTAGCATCTTAACTCATATTTAGCGGTGATTTCGTTTTAAGCTTGGTTTGGAATAAATGAAAAGTCAAGAACGAAGAATTTATTCTTTTTAGGGGCATTTTAGGATTGAAATGCATCTTGTTCTATGATCCCTAAAAGTTATAAAATAACGAAAGTCAAATATGTTAGTTACTAAGAATGAGAAAAAGAAAAATACAAAAATATGTGTAGGAATAAGTGTACATTTAAAAAATGGTCAAAACGGGGCTTTTCTAAACTCTTGATTCTTTATTTTCTCTTGACGAACACTTAGCTACTTTTCGAGGTTATTAGTCGAGGGGGATTGAGAGTCTTAGTTTTCCTAAGTGCTTACTTATAGCATTACGTGAGGACACGCAATAGTTTAGTATGGGGGATTTTGGTATGTGCTTAATTACACATACCGTTTTCCATTAAAACCGGACTTAAATAACCAAAAGCGTACCAAAAATACATTGTATTTGTATGTTTTCATTTATATTGTGCAGGAAACGGATATCCTAGAAAATGACGAAAAAACAAAGCCAAAAACGAAAAAAACCGAGCACGGAACGGAAAAGCGTAAAAAGACAAAGTCAAAATTGAAGCCAAAGACTAAAAAGTCAAAGTCAAAGTCAAAGTCCGCAAAAAGTCAACAGTCAAAGTCAAAGCCAAAAATGAAGAAATGTTAAATGGGCCCACCCGTACCCATCTAATGGGCCGGGTCAGCCCAATTACACATTATATGAAGACTATTATAAGCCTTTAACCAAATTAAGCCCAATTCCATTTTAAACACTACACGACCCAAACCAAAATAACAAAGCCCAATTCCTTTAACAACCATTAGCCCTAAAACCCTTTCATATCTAACTATGTTAGTCATACAAGGACCATGTGTGCAACAACATATCACACATTTAGGGGCTTAAACTGTCACATCCCTAAACTCTTTTACCCTCACAAGGACTTTACTCGCAATAACAACATACAAGATGGAGGGCCCTTTTTGCCAATTGCCCAAACTTATACCCTGCTTCAAACAAAACAGAGTATAACACTCTTTCCTGCCTAATCCCTTAAAGGTACTATTCATTGTCTTTTTGCTCTTTAACTTGTAACTACAAAACAAACCATCACTATCCCATCTCACCCCACACCTCACTACAATCCAATGCCACTTTGGCAATCCGTAATCACCCCATTGGATAAGAAATCAAGGGTATTGATCTATATGACTTTGGGACCAAGCATAATGAAGGGCTGAGATTGGACTTTTGATCTCACTCACACAATAAACACACAAGTCTTGAAGCACTCAGCAAAGAAGCACAAGAAGACCTAGTATAAATAGTAGCTAGTTAGTTCATTTTGCCTTTGTCGAATTTTTGTGTTAAGTCCATTTACTTGTATTAACCAAAGTTTGAACCATTTTAATTACATGTCATTTCAATATATTGCAATTTAATTTCTGTCTTTTAAATTACTTGTTCTTTAATTTTATGCAATTTACAGTTTTACTTTAATACTTGTCATTTACCTTTAAATTGTCTTTTAAATACTGTTTTAAGGTTTTGTAAAAGCTTTTAAGTCATTTGAAGCTTATATAAACACTTCTTTCATTTTCTGTCAAAAAAATCAAAAAAAAAAAACCAAAAAGAAATCACCAAATCTGTCAAGAATTCAATTGGAGCAAGGTGTATTAAGGAAGGCCTTGGGTTAGTGCTTCATGGGAAGCTTTAGGAAAGGGTATTAAGCTTTTTGAAAGCTTATTTCATAGCCATAAGCTTGGACCTTTTATAAGTTTTTCACTTTTTCAATTTCTGCTTTTTACTATTCAAGTGCTTATTGGTTGCTTATTTACTACCTATCTTGCTCATTTATGTTTGTTTTATGCTTATAGTCTTTCTTTGATGCTTATTTGTCTTTTGCTTAAGTTTTGCCTTAAACTGTCTTGAAAAGCTTATATTCTGCTTGTTTCTTATAGCTTATTTTTGTGCTTATTTTTGCTTGCTTTTGCTCATTTTTGCTTAATATTTGTTGCTTGTTTTCTGTTTTGCCAAAACCTTGCTTAAATCTTCATAAATCAGTTTTAAAAAATGATTTAAGAATCTAAAGGGGTGTTTGGCACAAGGTGAAAAAGGGTCAAAACTGGTTTACAAAAACTTGTGGGTCACTCTGCCATCTTTGGCAAGCAATTTTGAGTAGATTTAATCTGTTTTTAAAAGGGGTTTAGGTCTTAAAGTTTGTTTTTAAGTATTTATTTTAGGGTGTTCAAAATCTATGGTGATAGCACATTTTAAAACAGCTTATTGGATATGGCTTTCTAAATCAGCTTTTTAGTCTTGTTTTAGTGTCTTTTGTAGTGTCAAAATAGAGTAGTCCAAAGGTTTTTTGACCACCTTGTGTTTCTTTCAAAATCTGTCAATTTTTATCAAGTGCTTTTTAAGTTAAAACTGCCTTTTTCCTTTTCAATTTTCAGTTAGTAAAACCTGTTTTTAGCTTTTAAAATTTTTGAGCATAAGCTCACCTTGAGTCAAACTCCATCTGTTTTGATTTATATTTAATTGTAGGGCTTATTTTCTTGCTTATTTTGAGGCTGCAATAGCCCATTTGTTTTTCAAAGAAAACCAAAAAATAGCATAGTCGTTTTTAAACAGCCATTTCACAAGCCTTTTTTGTAGCTTATATTTGTTTCAAACTTTGTTTTCTTTACAATTTCTTTTAGCCCATAAGCTAATATTTAAGCCTATATAAGCCGCTAGACATAAGGAGCCCTTCTTAGTGCTTAAAATTAAGCTTAAAGTTTCCTCTAAGGGCTTAAAAATAAGCCCAAAGAGTGTCCCTTAGGCTGCCTTGCACCAGTTTATATTATTAGCTTATTTGAGTTTTTCTTGCTTATCAGATTGCTTTCCTTGCTTATTTTTGTTAGTATTTGCTTATTAGGGATAGCTGACCACGTTTGAGCTTATCTTTCTTTTACATTAGCTTTTTAAGTTTAAAATAAGCCCAACAGTTAGCTTAATTAGGACTTAGCATATAAAAAGTGAATCTGCCACTTTTGTTTGCTTATTCTGAGCTTATTTCTTAGATTTACAAAAAGTTGTTTTTTTTACAATTTGCTTATTTTTAAGTGTTTTACAAGTTTTAAAAAGAAAATTAAAAAAAAAATTCACAAAAAGGAAGCCACAAGGGTTCGACCTTGTGACCTCCTCTTACACACACACTAATCCCACAACTACCACACAAACCACTAGCACCAGTAGGGCCATCTGGTCCTATTGTGCAAAATCAATTATATAAGCACATTTTACCATTTTGCCTATAAGCCACGTTTGGCTTATTAACAGCTTATTTTTAAGTTGTTTTTCAAATCTTTTATTTTTCTTGCATTCTACTCAGTTTAAGCTATTTTCCAGCATTTTTCCAGATTTTTCCAGTTAAGTTTACTATTTTTAATTAATTTTTCTTTTTAAAAGTGTTTTTAATTCATAAAAAATTATAAAAAAGTCAAAAAAATATAATTCTTTTTTTTAAAAATTTCTTTTATCGTTTTGCACTTAGGAAAAATAAAAGTGCTTTCGTAGGGTTAAAATTTCAAAATTTTATTTTTTAAAGAACGACATTATGGATGAATTAGTAGTACATATAGTATTTATAGGTCTTAACCATCTAATTTTTATAGTTGCTTCAATTATATCATCAGTATGGATCTTGTTGAACTGTTCATCTAAATTATATACACCATTGCCTAAAAAATAAACGTATAACTTAATACTTATACTCAGGAAAGGAAAATGAGTGGGATACCTAAAAAAGTGAATAATTATGTGTCTAATATATGTAGAAGTAAGTTATTGTCTTGTGAAAAAGTGAGTCTGTCTCCAACAACACATGAGTTTATGCACATAATTAAGCATACCACTTAGGCATCTCATTCAATGCCCTTTGGAAAAATACTAAATGTCAAGCCATTAGGTTCACCCAAAAAAACCACAATCAGATTTTATATTTTAGTTACTTATATACATTATACCTTTTATTTTAATTACTTATATACATTTCGCTTAGCTCAGAAAATACCACAATGGAGAATGTGTTGATCTTTCGCTAGTTTGCTACTAATCTTTTGGTAAAAACAATACTATATTTTGATCCATTGTTAATTTGATACATATCTTAATTATAGGGAACTTTCAATTTTCAAAATTTAAAATATATTGTAACTTTTAAAACTTTGTAGCTGCATTTAAGAAAGTTAGGTGGTTTGTAGTAACTGTAATAAATTTGAGACATTGAATTGGAAGGTAGGAACATTTGTTGTGACTTTTAACACCCTCATTTACTAATGCAAGAACTTTCCTAGGTGTGTTTTCTCGATTTAGGCCGGAACCGAACCAAAATGAGCCAAACCAAAACATAAAGCCATAAGTATATAAAAACCAAAAACCAAACCAAATAAGGACGTTTTTTCGGTTGGTGTCACACCCCGACAATGGCGGAAACTCGGGACTAATGATCAATCATAACACAAGATACAAAATAGAGAAAACTACATTGCATAAACTCCAAGTGCTCTGAAGACCATTAACCTTGAACAAACTCAAGTGATGTCCCAATCGCAACTAAAATCCACAATCTCTTACAATTATTCATACGCCCTCGCAGGGGACCAAATCCAAACTTATTCCATAACATCCAAAACTATAATCAAAACAACAAGCAAGCAAGACTTCAAACGAAATTCCTCACGGGATACTTCTAAGTCTGCTATCAATCACCCAACTATTCCTCTTTCACTTCACCTAAAAATGATACTCGAAAACGTCAACAATAATGTTGGTGAGCTCGTAGGTTTGACCTTAAACCCAAAAGGTGTGCTAATACTTCAACAGTGGACAATAGTGCTATATGACAGTGAATATATGCAATCAAATCCTTAGCATCACCGCTATTCAATAACCATATGTCACTTACGCACCTAAAGGGCCTACCAGCTGGAGCACTAAAAATAGGCAATGACCCATATAACACAAACCTGGGTAGTCATACCAATCCTCTTCCAATAATCACATACATACTGGGTAGGCGTACCCATCCGATCTAATAATCACACACATACTGGGTAGGCATACCCATCCGATCCAATAATCACACAAATACTGGGTAGGCGTACCCATCCGATCCAAACAATCACATAATATTCACATAGCAATCATAGGCACATAACTTGTCACATAACTAGATAACAACAATAATAATGTAAAGAGATAAGGAAAGAAACAACCAAACCAAAACACCAAGAATTTAGTGGTTTGGCTACGAAGAACCTCTTCGCCCTACTCCACTCCCCGAGTATTCGACTCGATATTTCACTATGTCAACAAGCTCCCTTTAGGCGGAGAAAACCGTTTACACGTCGCTTACGTTATTTTCCGACACTAAGCTAAATGTCGAGTCCTAATCTTAGCTAGATAACCACTCTACCACTACTCAAATATACACACTCACAAGATCTACACTATCGGATCTACACAATATCCAAATCACACAAATACACAAGATAAATACAATAGAGTTTTGGTACTTAAAGAAAAATAGGATAGATCACTAATTAACACTTCGTTTCTTGTACGAAATACGAGTTGTTTTTTTCTTTTACTCTTGCACTTTAAAGTGAGAGGGAAGAGATTGAGAAGAAGAAGATTAGACCACTTAAACAAGATCAAGAGATGTTCGTATGATTCAAGATAATTAGTGAGGAATGAAGGTTTTATAGAGAGATGAAAGAGTGTGAGAAAATTAAGTGCAAAGAGGTCGTAAATTTCAGCAAATGTGTACCAATATTTAATACCAGAAAAACCAACATAAACTGTGGCTGTCGCGCGGGCCATATATTATAAAGGCTGGGCCGCCCACCTAGACACCGCTCCCTTTTCTAGTTTTTTTTTGTGTTGAAAATGTTTGTAACTGGTGTAGAACTTCCGTTTTTTAGGGAAAAATTGAATTTTAAATCACTAATTAACACTTCGTTTCTTGACGAATACGAGTGTTCTTCTCTTGCACTTGAATGAGAGAGAAGAGATGGGAAGAAGAGATTAGATCACTTGAAACAATATCAAGAGATGTTAGTGATCAAGTTATTTAGTGAGAGAAAGAAGGTTTTTAGAGAGAGAAAGAAGTGCGAGAAAATTCGTGCAAAGAGGACTGATTTGCAGCAAGGGGTGGACCAATATTTATAGACAGGAAAAACCAACGGTAACTGGTGACGGTCCCGGCGGTCCCATAGATATAAGGGGGCCACCTAGACTCCGCTTCCTTTTTTGTCTTTTTGTGAGGAAGGTTGTATCTGGTGTAGAAGCTTCCGTTTTTGAGGGAAATTTTGAATTTCAAATTTTATGTTTTTAATAAAACTTTTCTTTTAATTAGAAAATATTTTGTATAATTAATTTTGTGAAAATTATTTGTAAAAATGTAATAAATGAGAGAAAAATATTTTATTGATCACTAATCATGCTTAATGATTTGTTTGTTCATAGCTTAAGTGATCACTAATCTTAAAAATGGAATTTTACGATTAATAATTTGTAAACGTTTAATTTTATCGTAAACGTTTTTACATTTTGTTATTATCAAAACGTTGAGAGGTCAAAAAATATAAATAACGTTTTTAGACATTATTTGTATTAACAATCTCCCCCTTTTTGATGATGACAAAATATAAACTCATTTTGTATAAAATTAATAGTTACAAATAATTAATGAGTTTTGTTCCATTTCTCCCCCATTTTGTCAAATTCAAAAATGATGATCGTCGAGTTGTTGTAGGAAGAAAGAAATCGACGATATCGAGAGTCCCCCTTGATGTATGCTCCCCCTTGTTCGGGGCACCAAGGGATCGATCTTACAAAAATTGTTTTGCTACAAAACAAAGTTAGAAGTACAAGTGCAAGACAAATATCTTTTTAAAGTAACACATTATATTTAAGTCACCAAAAGTAGAGTTTCATTCAACCAACAACAAACTCATACAATAGCACATGCAACTAATACATTCATGCAAAATAAGATTAGAGCTAATACAAGATAAAGAGAAACAATACTACATAAGTCCTAAATGATTCATGATTCATAGAGAATGACTTTTTGAGCAAAAAGGTTTGGGGTGACACGTTTATGAAAACATTTGAAGACTTTTCAAGGTGGAGGTGGAAAGTGTGATGTGATTGCGGTAGTGAGAAGATATTCAAGATGAGCAAACATGATGTTCATCTCATCTCTGAAGGTGAAGAAAAGGTTTCGGTTGTGAGAACAACATCTGCAAGTTGACCCATGATAGTCATGATAATTGTAGAAAAGAGGATGACCCATGATAGGTGGTTGAGGTTGTGGTGGAGATGGTGGTGATGGAGTGTCATAAATGTGATCAAGAGGAGTGATTGGGGACAAAGAAAGTGTGATATCCAAAGAAGGATGACTTTGAAGTGGTTGAGGGTTTAGAGGTCTAGGAGGAACATCCGAAATGTTGTCAAGCAAAGGGTTCAAGTGATGAGGAGAAGTTGGTTCATGTGAAGATGGTGGTGAAATTTAAAGTTTTAATAGAAAAGAAGAAGATGTGTTCTCTTGACTTGAAGATGTTTGATTAGTGGATGTGGTTTTTGATGGTGCATTTGGAGGAGTTGGAGATGAAGAAGTTGTTGTAGGAGAAGGTGTGGTGGTGATATCTTCATCACTAGATATGCTGACAAATAGTTGTCTAGGAGGGATTATGGTGAGTTTGATTTTCTTGGAAGGGTTAGATGAGGAAGCATTGGTGGAATGCATGGTAGAATGGTGTGAGGAAGATGAAGATGATGATAGAAGTGGGAAGGATGACTTATTTAATTAGGGAGGAAAAGATCAAAGTGGAAAAGCATGAGAGTTGAGTTTTTAGATTCCAAAAGTGGTTTAGGAAAATGCAAAAGTTTTAGCTGGGTCTAAGAAAGAATAGTCAAGTGCACAAAAAATCAGGAGCCACAGTGAAAAATTTTGTGACTTCTGATGCCGGCCTCGTAAATACCTGGCGGTCCCATATATATTAGGGGGCCGCCCAGTAGTTATGGGGGTCGTTCTCTGGAGACGGGAAAATTTTCTAGTTTTCCTGATTTTCTATAAATCCTATACAGAGAAAATTTCCTATTTTTCCCTTTTGTAGTCAATTTCAATTCACCATGAATCATCTGGTACTTAACAATCAAGGTTATAAGACTAAACATCCTAAGCTCAATCAAGAAATCCGATGTAGGCAAATCGATAATTTCATAAGCATGCATAATATAACAGTAGTCAAAGCGTATCAAGGTACATGTAAGCATGGGTTTAGGATGATAAAATTGAATGATCATCCAAGGCAAGTAATGTTGCCCGTACTTCGTACTAAGATGCTAATAAGTAGCATAAGTTTGAATACATAAGCATAATAGATTGGTAAATAATAGAGATAATAATGTCATAAAGTAATTTCCCTCATAGCTCACTTCTTCATGTTTCTCCATAGCCTTCTGAGACTTTTTCCGATTGACCTTACTCCACCACGTTGCTCATCTCGTAATTGTACTTGACGGTTGATGATTTCGGTTTGGCGGGTGTAAAATGGTTCCAAGTGAGGGTCAATGTTAGGTGGGTTTTGAAAAACTTGTGGCACTTGATTGGTTAACGAATTGACATAACGAATAGGGGAAGGAGTGCTTGCACGCGAGGTCCCTTCGTCATTTCCATCATCATCATCATCATCGTTGAGATGAGATGAGGATGGTTGATCAAAGGTGGAGGAGGAAGTGGATTGACGACCTCTTCTCGTGCCACGATCCCTTCTGGGTTTTCGCTCTAGTTGAGCGGCAAGAGGGTTCATGACACGATCGTACAAGACATAAGACTCATTTTGCAATTCGGGATTTTCACCAATGATGAAATCAAACAAGCGGGTTAATAGCATACCATAGGGTAGAATTAACCTAGCTTGCTTAGTAACCCACTCCATTCGTTTTGCCATGAAATAAGCAAGATTGAATTTTTCGGAGTTTGCAACACAATAAAGCATATAACAAAGACATGCGGGAACGTGGTCCCGATTACCCCCCAAACAGAAAACATTTTCCCGAATTATTTCTTCCAAAGGTTTCAAAGTTGACACAATTTCACGAGTGAGAATTTGATAATCTTGAACCATAACTTCTTCTTGATGATGGATGTGAGTGACTTGACCTTCTCGATCTTCTCGAATATACGAGATGATATCATCGGGAGAAGGAAGGTTGGTTTGATATGGGCCTTCAGAAGGGGCACCATATACCAACTCATCAAGTGACCATCTGTCACTAAAGACACACACACCCTCACAAGGTATTCTAAGAATTTGAGCAAAGTCTTCAAGAGAAAGAGAGAAGTATTGGTTTTGAATGACAAATTCAACAAACATTTGACCTTCGTCGGAATAACTCAATCGATACTGACTTTAAAACTCAAGAATAAAACGAGGACACACTTGTTCATTGATTTCAAAGAGACACTCAAACTCGACAAAATGGAACAAAGACCGAACATAATTTAGATCCGTAAAGTTCTCAAAAACCACCCGAACCTCGTGAATGTAACGTTCTTCAAGGTTTCTTAGTTTTTCTTTTATTGGAGAACGGAATCCATGTGAAATTTTAGGGATATAGTGTCTTGTATTTTTGTAATCATCAGAAGATTTGCGAGGCATGATTTCCTAAAAGAAAATGAAATCACATTTTATTACTTTTTACTTGTAATATGTCATGAGCATTGTTTCTAGTGTATGCCTAAATGTAACAAATGTGGAGTAACGATTAACTCGACCTAAGCATAAAATCCTAAGAGTTAATCCAAACGCTCCTTAATTTGATTTTTCTCATCCAAACAAGTCGAAAAATACATATGAATTATGTATCTCGAAATTTGTTCATGAGATCATTATGCATGTGTTTGAAAACGTTTTTAGGTTGGATTAACAATGCATAACAACAATTTTATTATGTTCCTAACGTGAGTGATTTGAAAATAAAATTTGGGGTTTGGTTCGAAATCAAATTTTTTTCAACAATTAACTAATGTATGCAAATCCTATATCTACGGAAGCATATAGTTACAAATTGTAATCCTAGTAGTCTTAATTGGTTCAAAATTAAATGAAAAATGAAAAATCCCAATTTTCAATTTTAGTCGTTTCATCATGAACCTAGATCAAAATTGAAAGAAAATAGATGAAATGACTTGCAATTGATGATCTTTAAGATGTTGTGAATGATTATAGGTGTTGATTTTATCTTCAATTTTTGTTTTAATGGGTGATTTTGAGTTTTTGAATGGTTTTGGGTCAAGTTCGTCAATGGCAGCACGAAGAGGGGTGTTTGTTTTTGTTGTTTGAATTTTTTTTTTTTTGAAAGTTGTAAAAGAAAAGGCGTTGCTGTGGCGGATCCATAATGTCTGGCTGGTCCAAATATATTGGGGGCCGCTGTGGTATGGGGCGGTGCCCTCAAGTAAAGGGTTTTTTACTTAGTTTTTGACGATTTGGACTCAGTTTTGACGAAAATTTTACAAAGAGGAGTGACATTTTAATTTGCTTAAAGTACTTCGGATGAAGTAATCAAGTTGTCATGACACAGAATGGAACAAGGACTAAAATTGAGACAAAAGATAAAGAGAAGCTAACTAATATGATTTATGGAATGTATTCCATCATTCTTAAACCAAGACGTAGATAGTTAAACGATTTACGTTTAAGAGGTTTAGTAAGAATGTCAGCAATATTGTCGACGGACGACACTTTTTTAATTGAGATATGTCCTTTCTGGACATTATCACGAAGAAAGTGGTGACGTATTTCGATGTGTTTGGTACGAGAGTGTTGCACCGGGTTTTTGCTAAGGTCAATCGTGCCTTTGTTATCACACATGATGGGAACATCGTCGAGTCGTACGTCGTAGTCGATGAGAGCTTGTTTCATCTATAGTGCTTGTTGACATGCCTTTCCGGCGCTTATGTATTCGACTTTAGTAATGGATATAGCAAGAGCGGTTTGTTTCTTCGAGAACCAGGATGTTAAACAACATCCCACAAACGTACAAATACCGCTAGTGCTCTTTCGATCCACATAATCTCCCACATGATCAGAGTCGGCATATACTATAGTTTTTATGCCGGTCCCCTTAGGATACCATAATCCTAAGTGCGTAGTGCCTTTAATGTATCGAAAGATATGTTTAACCGCTTCAAGGTGAGAGGTTTTGGGAGCCTCTTGGAAGTGGGCACAAAGGCAGACACTAAACATGATATCAGGCCTACTTATCGTTAGGTATAATAAACTACCTATCATGCCTCGATACTTGGTACTATCTACCGACTCACACTCTTCATCTTTTATGAGTTTAGTATCGGAGGACATGGGGGTTTTCATTGGTTTATAATCTTCTAGACCAAACTTCTTAAGCATTTCTTGTTGATCCCAAACCTTGATCGATTCTTTACCTTGTAAAGAATATGTTACCTTGGATAAATCTAAAATAACAATAGAGAGACTTTGTGTTTATATTAAAGTGCATGCGGAATCTACACTTTAATACTTTAGAAGTAATATCAATGGAACAGTAAATTGTAATGCAGTAGAATGAACAATGAATATAACCAAACAGCTTCAATATTATTAGATTAATAATACGAGTACTCTTAACTAGTACTAGGGTTTACAACCTTAAAGCATGCAAAACTGATATGTAAAAGTGTGTCTAACTCCTTAACCTAGGATCTCCTTTTATATACCAAGGAGTCCTTTACAAGATAACTACAAATCTTATAAGATCTTCTATATTTCTAAACATATACGCATCTTCCTAAACTTTATAAGATATACATTCCATACATATCTTCTTATATCTTTATCTTCAAGCAATCTTCAGAAGTACAAAATCTTTAGTAGTATTAACTTTAATACTGGCAGTACTAAATTGCTCTGGCAGTACTAAGTTCTTCTGGCAGTACTAACTTCTTGAATTGGCAGTACTAACTAGTTGAAGATTTATTCCTAACAATCCTCCCCTAAACTTGTGATTTATCCTCAAATCTCAAGTTTCTTCTGAATTAAATCTTCTTATGAGGATTCTTTCAAACATTCTTCTATTGCTGCATTTGTGACTTGACAAACTTGATAAGTTCATAACTCATTTCACTTTGATGATCAATTTCAAGTCTTCTACTCAGCATCTTTGACAGAATATCTTTTGATAGAGGATATTTCCTCTCTACCATCATGTGAATCACTAATCCAGTACTCATCAAAATCACATGTACTCCACAAAAATCATGCAACTTCCAGCTTATCAGATTCCAGTCTTCTTGATTTCTCCAAATTTCATCCTCTGCATTTGGTTCAATCATTGTCTTTAAATCTCCCCAAAGAAGTAAATCATAACCTTCCGGACTTCTTGTCTAAAATCTTTCTTTAACTAATCTGTATAAGTCTTGTACATCCTGTCTATCAAAATCATAAAGCATAACTGTAGGATCGTTTAAATCATAGCACGGGTGATGATTCGAGTGATTTAGCTAGTTTCTAGTGAGAGAAACACAAGAGAGAGATTTACTAGAGAGAGAGAGATGTATGTGTTTCAAATGAAAAGTGTATTGACTAGCTTGCCTCTTCCAAAGTTGGAAGAGGCTTATATAGTACTTACAATATACCGGGTATTCGAACCCGACTTAAAACCGAAAAACGTACTATTAACTATTAAACTACGAACTATTATAAATAATAAATATACGGGGTGACCGAGTCTTTTACTCATATCTAACAATCTCCCCCTAAGGGAGGTCACCCTTGAAAACACTAGACTTAAGCTTTTACAGCTTGCAGTCTTTTGATTCTTCATGTTACATCTTGTACTTTGTTGTCGTGATCTTTAGATAACAATTGAGCTTGTTCACTTTGACTTGTTTTGATTGTGATCATGAGCTTTCTTGAGATCATCAGCCAAACTTAATCTCTCATCATCTAGTAATTTATTGCCATCTTGTGCACTTGTGAAGAAGAATATGATATCAGAGTTTGCGGAAGCTTTGACACCTTTATGAGATCTTTCATAACTTCATAACAAGTGTAGGTCGTGTCTGAGCATTCGGTTATTAACTTGACATTACTGGAACTGGGTATCTCCATCTCCATCTCCATCTTTAAATGATCCTGTAATGAAACAGTTAGCAACACTAAATAGATTAACACTTCCATCTGCTCTTTTGATATGATAATAGTATTTATCCCTTAGAATCTGTGTTTCCCAGTCTACTATAGGATACTTAGTTGCTAATGATTCAACATCAAGTCCTTCATCTTCTGTCACAATGTTTAAGTATCCTTGAAGTTCTTCTTTCTCATCATCATCTTCCAACTTCTGTTTCTTAGCATTTTCTTCACTAAGAGTTTCTCTTGCTCTTTTTCTGGCAAGTGATTTCTTTCTTGTTCCTTCAGACTTCTTAGAACTTTCTATTTCAACTTGTTCTGTTTCAGTCTTCTTAGCAGATTCTTCTAGAACCTTTTGACCTTTCTCTTCTTCAACATCTTCATTCTTAAACAAAGTTTGTACCTTATTATACTCCACTTCAAATATAGGTCTATTATCATCATAACTCATTCCCTTGAAATACTCTATCCTGTATCCAGCCATATTCTTCAAATAGATCATCATATTCTTCCTTGCTTGAGCTACTGATACTGGTTTCTTCTTGAGTGTTTGATATCTCTTTATAGTATCTGACTGTCTTTCTTGAAGTTGTTCAGCTACAGTATTCCAGTCAATACTATCTAACTATTTTTGCAATTCCTAAGCTATTTCAAAATCAGAATTTTCTTATTCTTGTTCTTCCTTAGCCCTAGCTTCTTGTTCAGCATTAAACCTGGCTTGTTCTTCCTCAAATAATTTTCTAGCTAACTCCTCATCAACACTTAAATGTACTTGTACTCTTTTCTTCAACTTCTTTGGAGGCTCAAACTCTTCCATGATTCCTTTTCCTTTATCTTTTGCCTTTATACCAGCAGCACTAACCATTTCACTGGCAGTACTAACATTAGGAGTTGTAGTAGCAGTACTAATTTTTAACCAGCATAACTTAAAATTGGTACAAACCAGCATACTAATTAGATACACCAGCAGTAAATAGACTCTCTTTCCCTTTTTCACCACTACCCTTAACTACCCACAAGTTTTCAGTAGGTTCTTCTTCTTGTAGGAGCACCTCAGTATCATCACTTAGCTTCTCCTGAACCTCTGCATCCTCTTGAAACCAAGTCATGCCTTTATCTTGTATAAGAGAGATGTTTGGATCTTCATCAATGTCAGAGATCTTCCTCCCCTATTTAGAAGAATCCTCTACAGTCGCTTCATCTTCAGAGAGTACAATCCTAGCCCTTTTCCTTGCTTTGCCAGACTTGATTTGATTCTCTAATTTCTTTACTTTTAACACTAACTTTGTGAAAGTAGTACTATAAGTCTTCTTAGTCTGCTGTAAATCCTTCTCTAAAACTTCAATCCTGTTAGAAAATTTGAGAACCAAATATGTCAATTCATTATGTTGTAATCTACCCTCATTACTTTCATGTGAGTGAACACTATGAAAAGGTGAATCATGGGGCATAGTGGTAGGCTCCTCTGCCTCATGTGGGTGTTGGGTAGCTGGTGGGGTAGTTAAGGCACTAGATGATGTATAATGGGATGGTAGGGATGGTGAAGAAGATACTCTTGAGGGAGAGGTAGATGGTGCTTCACCCTGAGGTTGATTAAGCATAGTATCAAACAAGGGTGTCACTACCCCAGAGTATCCCTTTGAAGCTCTCCTCATATTGTTGAAAAGTTTAGATGTAAGTGTAGGAGTGGGATAAGTGCTTGAATAAGGTAAAAGTAATCTTTGTTGTTTGTTCAAAAAAATAGTTTCTTATTTTGTGTGCTATCCAACATTTCTGTGACCCATTGGCTTCAAAAAATATTTTAGAGAAGTATGAAATCACCTATTTTTTGCCTAGGCAAATAATAGCATAGGAAAGAATGTCTACTGAAAGCTTATCCCTGACTGTTTTCTTTGAACTCATACAATGAAGTATGGTGTGAATGAAAAACTTCCATTGTGGTGCAAAGTGACCTTTAAGAAAAGTAAGACTGTCAGAGTTGATCACATACCCCATACGAGTCAAGTGCTTAAAAATTTCTTCATTTAGGAGTGAAGGAATGCCATCAGAGTCTTCCAATTTCAGATGCCTTCTAAGAGAAGCTTCAGTAACGGTCTTCTATCTGCCATCAATGGTAGCTGTTATAGCTTGGACTCCATTTTCAGATGTGCTCAAGGCAGCAGTCTGCTAGAATTATTCAATAAGAGACACATAGATAGTTGGTTTTGCAGTTAGGGCATAAGAGATGTGACTTCCATAGAGAAAGTCTATGATTTCATGAAATCCCTCACTTCCTTCAGACTTAAGTAAGTATGCTACCATATTGTGCTTGTCGCAGAACTCTAAATGCGCCATTTGATGAATGAAAAGTTAATTAATGATATGGGATTAGGTTTTAGGAGAGAGTGTAAGGTTTTGGTAAAGTGAATTGTTTTGTGAGAGAGTTTTTAATGAGTTTATTTTCACCGACTGTAAAAGATTTGAACTTATCTTAAAGAAATCTAATGATTATATAGAAAGATCATGAAATTTTCAAATAGTCAAACCCTATAAGTTAGGTTGTTGGCGGAAATATCTCAACAGCTCTTTGATTGAGAAAATTCTGTTATGACTCAAACAGTACTAACGGTCACCTAGTAGTACTAAGTTTACACTAGCAGTACTAAGTTTAAGTCTAACAGTATTAACTTCTCCCAGCAGTAGAAAGACATACCCAGCAATACAAACTTAATACTAGCAGTACTTAGTTTATACTAAGCAGTAGTAACTCCAAGCTTGTTTAAGCAAACGAATTCATCACCAAAATGGATTCTCACAATCTCTCTTTCTGTTTTTATGCTCACTTATCATCTCTTAATTCTTTTCCTCACCAGTTCACTCTTTCTATTTTTGACACACAGCTCTCTTTCTGTTTTCAAACTTACCATTTCTCTCTATTCTTTTTCCTCATAAATGTAGCACAAAAGATATAGTTTTTGGCAAACTACCAGCCATCAACGGATTTGAAAAGTCTTTACCAAGAGCTGTTTGCTTTGGACTAGCCAATGCTTCATTGTAACAACATGGTGCATTGATAACCATATAGTTTTGAGTAAACTATCAACTTTTAACGGATTTGAGAAGTCTTTACCAGAAGCCGTTTGCCCTGGACTAGCCAGTTCTTGATGTCTGTTAGACATGGTGAACTGATGACCATTTGTTGTGTAGTGTGAAACCAACACTTAAAGAACATCCATGCTTCCAGCAATTTCTTTTCCTCAAAGAAAACTTACACTAATCCACATGTACACAGCAGTACTAAATCAATTAACCTCCCCTTAATTCATGCTTCAGGGATCAGCAGTCTTAAGTATAACTAGCAGTACTAATTATACTTAGCAATACTAATGGACAAAACTAACAATACTAATCCTTTACAAAACTTTACAAAAACACAAAAAGATTTAGGCATTTAAGGATAAAGCATTCCAATACTTGAAACTAAGTACTGAAACCTTCCAGCATCAAAACCTTTTGTAAGGAGATCTGCAACATTATGTTCAGTATCAATCTTGACCATCTGAATTAACTTTTTAGCATTGCAGTCTCTTAAAAAATGATGCCTTATCTCTATATGCTTTATTTTAGAATGTTGAACAGGATTTTCAATAATACAGATAGTACTGTTATTGTCAATATAAATCATAGTGTGCATAAAATTATACCCATAGTCCAGCAGTTGGTTCTGTATCCAGAGTACTTGTCCATAACAGCTAGCAGCAGCCACATATTCAGCTTTAGTTGTAGAGGTAGCAACCACAGTTTGCTTCTTGCACTACCAAGATATTAACCTGTTTCCTAAAAATTAACAACCTCTAGTTGTTGACTTCTTATCTTGAGTTCCTCCAGCATATTCACTATCAGTATAAGCAAATAATTCAAATGGAGAGTTCCTAGGATACCAAAGGCCTAATGTTGGTTTGCCTTTCAAGTATCTAAAAATTCTCTTCACAACTAAGAGATGGGATATCTTAGGAGTAACTTGAAATCTCGCACATGCACATACTGCAAACATTATATCTGGTCTAGATGCTGTGAGATACATCAAGGACCCAATCATAGATCTATAGAGATGGACATCAACATCTTCAGCATCTCCATCTTTGACTAAAGGTCTTTCCAAATCAACTAGTGTAGAGGCAGTCTTCACATCTGTGTAGTTGAATTTCCTCAAAATCTCAGCTACATATTTATCCTGACTGATAAATATTCCATCTTTCCTATGTTATACTTGTAATCCAAGAAAGAAAGTAAGTTCTCCCATGGAACTCATCAGAAACTTATCCTTTATAAGCTTCTCAAATTCAATGCATAACTCCTTGTTTGTTGATCCAAAAATAATGTCATCAACATAGACTTGGACAAGTAAAATATCTCCTTTCTGCTTCTTGATAAACAAAGTTGGATCAATCCTTCGTCTGTGAAACCTATTGTCCAATAGATATTTGGCCAAGGTTTCATACCATGCGCTTGGAGCTTGATGCAAACTATAAAGTGCTTTTACCACTCTGTAAACTTTATCAGGATAATCAGGATCTTCAAAGCCTTGAGGTTGACACACATATACCTCCTCTTTAATTGTCCCATAAAGGAAAGCACTCTTCACATCCATTTGATAAACAATAAATCCCATAAAGGAAGCATAGGCTAAGAATAATCTGATTGCCTCAATTCTTGCTACTGGGACAAAAACATCATCATAATCTATGCCTTCTTCTTGAGTATATCCTTGGGCAAAAATTCTTCCTTTGTTCCTGATTACAAATCCTCTTTCATCTATCTTGTTCTTAAAAATCCATTTTACTCCAATGGGCCTCTTTCCCTTAGGTAGATCTACTAGAACCCAAACATTTTGTAGTTTAAACTGTAGAAGTTCCTCCTGCATTGCTTCTACCCATGATGGATCACTTAAGGCTTTTGCAACCTTTTTTGGTTCTTCTTGAGATAGGAAAAACAACCAAACAACAATATGAAGATCTTCATGAGATTTCTCTTCATAGACAGTACTGAGAAACCCTTGTTCAGAAGTAGATCTTATCATTCCTCTTGTCTGTACAGAGGACTGCACATCACCAATCACATTTTTAATTGGGTGATGTTGGTGAATTCTTGTATTTGGGGTAGTAGGAACTGCATAGGAATTTAGGCTGTTCCCTAATTCAACATCTGGTTCATCTTCATCACTGAAGAACTTAATATAAGTGGCTTCAAGTGAATGACTAGCTCCCAACATGTCTTTAGGACTAGCAGTATTAACTGGTGAAACAATAGTACTAAGTTCAGAACTACCAGTATTAACTCTAAGACTGGCAGTATTAACATGTTGTTCAGCAGCATTAACTTCCTTAGGACTGCTATCATCTTCAGACTTATCTTTGTCATCATTCTCATCATTTGGATCATCTTGAACATGCTTTGGATCATCAGAAGCAGATTTTGGTTCATCATTACCAACATCCTTGGAAGATGAATCAAAGTATGAAGCATATTTCCAAATTGGCATCACAATACACTCTTGACTAACTTGTTTCCTCTGAGTAGATGCACCTGTATTAAGTTCTCCTTTTATTCCTGCAGAGTCATTAGAAATTGTACCTGCAGTAATTGGTACATAATTCATAGATTAGGTTAGAGAATCAATATCAAACAACCACTTTGGACCTTTTCCTTCTAACACAGGCTTATTCTCTAAAAACCCAACATGCAAGTTTTCTTCAACCTTCTTGGTTCTTATGTTGTATACCCTATAAGCTTTACTACTTAAGGAATATCCAACAAATAAACCTTCATCACTTTTGCCATCAAACTTGCCTGACTGTCTAAGGTATTTAGAATGGTAACATGACATCCAAATGGTTTCATAAAGCTTAGAGCTGGTTTAAAACCTCTAAAGAGTTCATAAGGTGTCTTGTTATGAGGCTTGACTATAAGGACCCTATTTTGTACATAACAAGCAGTAGAAACTGTTTCTGCCCAAAAAGTGGTAGGTAATTTAGAGTCAGCTAACATTGTTCTAGCAGCCTCAATCAATGTTCTATTCCTCCTTTCAGCCACTCCATTCTGCTGAGGAGTCCTAGCTACACTGTATTCCCTTCTAATACCTTTTTCTATGCAAAAATCATCCATAACTTTATTTTTAAATTCTGTCCCATTATCACATCTGATTATTTTAACTTTCTTATCCACTAGGTTTTCTATCTCTTTGATAAAGTTCTTTAGGATCTCACTGGTTTCATCCTTAGTTGCTAAAAAGAAAACCCATGTAAACCTGCTATAATCATCAGTGATCACTAAGCAATACTTTTTGTGCATTAAACTACTCACAAAGGTTGGACCAAATAAGTCCATATGCACCATAAACAAGGGCTTAGTAATGGGATTCATAACCTTGGACTTACAAGATGCTCTGTATTGCTTCCCTTTAAGAAAAGCAACACAGGTTTGGTCATTTTCAAAACATTTTAAAGGCAAACCTCTAACAAGATTTTCTTTAACAAGTTTATTTATATTCTTAAAATTAATATGACCAAGCCTTCTATACCATAACATTAATTCATCTAATGTAGCCTTTGCAGCAAGACAAGTTAAACTTTCTTTGGGAACAATGTTCTTCATATCAAAACTGTACATATTGTCATTTCTAGGAATTTTAAGAAGTATCTGACTTTCATCAGGCAACTTAAAATCAGGAGATAAGACAAGACATTCAGAATCAGTAAAAAGGACATAGTTCTTTTTGTCACACATCTGTGAGACACTAAAAAGATTAAAGTTTAACTTCTTGACAAAGTATACATCATCAAAATCAAGACTATCAGTTTTCAGTGTACCTTTACTAGAAATTCTACCACCATATGCTCCTCCTCCAAATGTAACATGACCTCCATCAAATTCCTTGAAATTTGAAAGATAAGCTATGTTACCAGTCATGTGCCTTGAGCATCCACTATCAACAAAGCCTTTATCATTCAAATGTGGATTGCCCTGCACATAGAAATAAGGAAATTAGATTCCTTTGGGGACCTAAGCCATTACTGACTTGGATCTGCCTCGTGCATCAATGTAGTTATATCTGTTGAAAACAAGTGATGCACCATTAGGTCTGGTATGTTTCCAAACCCAACATGCTGAAGGCTTAACAGCATTGAACCTATTTGCCCTAACAGTATTAACTGATGATGTATAAGACCTAGCAGTATTAACTACTCTAGGCCTAACAGTATTAACAGGTGTTGTGTAAGGCCTAGCAATATTAACTACTCTGGGCATAATAGTATTAACATTTTGATGACAATACCTGTTAGTTAATGTTGTTTTCTTATAAAAGGGCCTCTGAACAGTTGATTGTGCTTGTTTATAAAAATAAGTCCTTGGTCTAGCACTATGAACTATTGGTTTGGGGTGAGTAGTATAAACAGTCCTAGGAGCACTAAGTGGTTTTAGGCCAAATTTAAGCAAAACTGCTCTTGGAGTCATATTTCTGTGGGTTCTAGGGTGTGAGGTCTTGGTATAATAGTCATAATCCACCCTGTTGTAATTATTCTCAGTTACCACCTTTTTCTTTTGATGGTGAGAACAATTAATCTGCAAATGATCAAAGCTCCCACAAATAAAACAAGCCTTGTTATACATCACAAATTCACTTCCTAGATGATTGGACTTCTGACCATTCCAACTTCTCTGATTTCCTCTAGGACTTTGTGATCTATACATCTCAGCATACCTAACTGTCTTTTTAACTGGTTTTTCATTATTCTTTAGTTTGACAAACTCTACCTTTTTAGCAGTATGAAAAATAGTTTCTTTAACAACATTAGGTGAAGACTCAACAGAACTATTCTCACTATCAGACACTTGTTCTTTTTCAAAAGAGTCATCAGTATTTGCCTTAGAATTATCAGACTCTTTATCACAATTAATGGTAGACTCCAGCTTACTATCCTGAGGACCATAACCTTTAAATTCAGGTTGTTTGAATTCATCAAGACCTGAATAAGACAAGTTAAGTTTTGTAGGTGCATTTAGGGATAAGGGGTGAGGTGGAGGAACAACATGATATCCTAAGCCCTGTTTACTATTGTTAGTTCTCTGGCTTGCTAACAATTTGTCTAGGTCTTTTGAGGCATTATCAAATTTTGCAATTTTAAAATCAATGCCCTCTTTTTCTTGCTTAACTTTTTCAAATTCAGCCTTAAGCACTCCTAGTTCATAGTCTTTACAGCCTACTTCTCGTTTAAGAACTGCAATTTCTTTACTAAAAAGAACTTCATTCTTTCTAAATGTGACAAGTTGGTTTTCTACTGTTGCTAAACCCCTTTTATAAGTAGCAGCTTTAAATTCAGTATCATAAAGTTTAACAAGCAAATCATCATACTGTTTCTTAAGAGTTTCATAGTTTTTTAGACAAGTTTTAGTGCAAGATTTATCATTGTATACCTCAGAGTCTGAGAATGCCATTAGAGCCATGTTTGTCTGAATTTGTTCTTCTGCCATGTCACTCCAGTCAAAACCAATACCATCTATTGCCAACATTGCCTTTAAAGATGTGTCTTCCACATTCACAGTTCTTTTTTAACTTTCTTGATTCCTAGAGTTGTCTTGATTTCTGAACTGACCATCCTTGTTCCTTGGTGCTCTACACTCCCTGGCAAAGTATCCTATCTTGTGACAGTTGAAACACTCTACTTTTGACTTATCAAACCCTGCAGTATCACTTCCATTGATAGTGATCTTCTTCCCTGTTCTTTGGTAAAACCTTCTTGCTCTCATACTCAGTAATGCCAGTTGCCACTTCAAGTCTATTTCTTCAAGATCATCATCACGAATTTGTTCTAAGTCTTCATGAACTAGCTGAGACCCTTTTGGTTGATTTGCTAGAAAGGCATAGATTGTGGCATCACTAAGGTTAGCAGTACTATTTTCAGTAGTGGCAGTATTAATATTAGTGCTAACAGTACTAACTTCAGGGTTAGCAGTATTAACAATATTAGTGCTGCTAGTACTTAAAGCAGTCATAAAGGCCAAGTTTTGAGTACCAGTACTTGTACCAACACACTTCTTTACTTCTTGTTCAACAATTTTGAAGTTGTTGTACAAATCATCAATACTCATTGTTTCAATTTCAGCCTTGTTCATCCAAACAACTACATGAGTATTCTACTCAGGAGGCAAGCTTCTTAAAAACTTCAAATTTAGATCTTCTGAAGTGATAAACACATCCAAAATTGCAAGCCTACTAACAAGCTTTTGGAGCCTGTTAAAGATAGAGTCAAGTGACTCTGTGCTTGAAGCATTAAAATTTTCATATTGTTGCTTCAAAAGTGTCTTCTGTGTTTTCTTAGTAGCTTCATTACCTCCAAATCGAGTTTTGATAGCAGCATACAGTGTTTTAGCATCAGTGTACTGAGTGAAAGTAAGCTGATGTTCATTGGGAAGAGCCATAAGTAACAAGCTTCTAGCCTTGACATCATTCTTCTTGCAGATCTTCTCTTCAGCAGTTACGGGTACAGTCATCTTTATAACAAAAGTGCCATTCTCTTATGATGTTACAGGTACAGATACCCATGAGTTACCATTCTCTATGACTTCCCATAGAGCATAATCTTGTACCTGGAAGTACTGCCGGATCCTTATCTCCCACATCTCATACTCACCAAGTTTGAGTATGGGGAGCTTAGCACTAGTTGTATTATGTGCAGTTTCAAACTCCATGACTTCTAGATCAAAGTTTCTCAAAGAAAATGCTCTGATACCACTTGTTGATCCCAAACCTTGATCGATATTTTACCTTGTAAAGAATATGTTACCTTGGATAAATCCGAAATAACAATAGAGAGACTTTATGTTTATATTAAAGTCTATGCGGAATCTACACTTTAATACTCTAGAAGTAATATCAATGGAACAGTAAATTGTAATGCAGTAGAATGAACAATGGATATAACCAAACAACTTCAATATTATTAGATCAATAATACGAGTACTCTTAACTAGTACTAGAGTTTACAACCTTGAAGCATGCAAAACTGATATGTAAAAGTGTGTCTAACACCTTAACCTAGGATCTCCTTTTATACACCAAGGAGTCCTTTACAAGATAACTACAAATCTTATAAGATCTTATATATTTCTAAACATATACGTATCTTCCTAAACTTTATAAGATATACATTCCATACATATCTTCTAATATATCTTTATCTTCAAGCAATCTTCAGAAGTACAAAATCTTTAGCAGTATTAACTTTAATACTGGCAGTACTAAATTGCTCTGGCAGTACTAAGTTCTTCTGGCAATACTAACTTCTTGAACTGGCAGTACTAACTAGTTGAAGATTTATTCCCAACATTTCTTCAATATACTTAGATTGATTAAAGAAGATACCATCTTTCATTTGTTTTATTTGTAATCCAAGGAAGAAGTTAAGTTCACCCATCATGCTCATCTTGAACTCGTCATGCATGATTTTGGAAAATTCATCACACATGTCTTGACAAGTTGAACCGAATATAATGTCATCAACATATATTTGAACAATGATGAGATTTGAACTTTTCTTCTTAGTAAAAATAGTGTTATCTACCATTCCCATTTTATATTCATGTTTAATAAGGAAAGCTTTTAATCTATCATACCAAGCTTTGGGTGCTTGTTTAAGACCATATAAAGCTTTCTTTAATTTATAAACATGATCCGGTTTTTCAAAATCAATGAATCCCAGAGGTTGTGCCACGTATACCTCCTCATTGATAAAATCATTTAGGAATGCACTTTTTACATCCATTTGAATTAGTTTGAAATCTAAGGCACAAGCATAAGCTAATAATATCCTAATAGACTCAAGTCTAGGAACTAGAGCATAAGTTTCATCATAATCGATGCCCTCTTGTTGATTATAGCCTTGAGCAACTAACCTAGCCTTATTTCAAGAAACAACACCGTTCTCGTCTAACTTATTTCTAAATACCCACTTAGTTTCTATGATTGTCATATTCCTAGGTTGTGGAACTAACTCCCAAGCATCGTTAGCAATGAATTGATTTAATTCTTCTTGCATGGCGACTATCTAACTTTCATCTCCTAACGCTTCATTCACATTCTTAGGTTTTATAGTTGATATAAAACAAAAGAAGTTACTTTGGTTTTGGGCTTGTGACCTAAGGGTTCTTTGGTTAAGGTTTCCTATGACATTTTCTAATGGATGGTTCCTAGCCACCTAATAATTAGAAGCAATTAAGGTCACCAAAAAGAAAAACCTAGAAAACAACATTGTGGATGAAACTTTAAAGATTGATGAAATAGTTATTTTGCTTTCTATACCTTATTCCACTGTTAGAAAGAAGTTATAATTATTAGGTGGCTGTTGGGTGGGAATTTGCTACATCACTTCCATATGAGTATTTATTATTCAACTAAATAAATCACTAAAACTTGTAAAAATTAACAACAAACCCAGTACACAAACATGCCTCATATAAGAACAAATACACCCCGCTACATACTCACACACACACAAAGAGTAGAATGACCAAACCAACCAAAATTTTTGATGACCATGCGTGAAGAAGAGGAGATGTAGCAACGTTAATGGGTGAAGAGAAGGGGATAACGCGTGCTTCATACCCTTTTATGCCTAGTCGTATGGTTACATCTCACAACTAAAGGCAGATTGTGTTTTTTAGTTGGGCAGTTGGTCCTAATGGTATTTTTTTGGGTTTCAGAATATGAGTATTAACTCTCTTTTTTTAACAAAAAATATATTATATATATCTCGTAAAAAAGCCCTTAGTAAGAAGCTAATGGATACAACTCAAATAAACACCAACATGAAAAATAAGACACAAGTCAACGGGTAATAGTGGCCAATATACAGAAGATAATAGGATTTGCAACCTAATCGTGTCAGTTTAGGTTCAAAGTACTACGACCCGATATCCAACAAAAAGAGTGTCTTTGAACCTCAAGAAAAACCGAGTAAATATGAGTATTAACTTAGACAATCAAGTTTTCGAATTGTAAATAGCATGATCAATGAATATATCTGCCAACATTCCAACAATGTACAGTGAATTAAACAAATCGTAATAGTTTAAAGCAAAGTTCTAGCAACGTAAAGTTGGGGTCAACGGTTGGGAAGTGGGTTGTCGAGGTTTCACAAGTCGGGGTTCTTTTATATTTCGAGCTTTTTGTGAGGTCTGAGCGTGATTACAAATTGATTCAAAAGATCTATGTTTTAACTAAATCAAACTTATCAACGTATCAGAACTAATGGCTTACATTGATTTTGCTAGCTTTTGATATACTGTAAGATAATTCATAACATGAACTTCAATATTGTCGTGATGATCATTTCTATGGTAGCAGTTCATGAAAGGAAATAGCTCAAAAGATATCGTGGCCTCTCGTTAACTTTGGTTTGTTGATAGTGTAAGTAATTTTCCTTAATCTACCTACCATCACCTGTATAAATTAGTATTAACGCTAGGTCTATCCAACCAGCATTGATGTTGTTTAGGTTTGTTGGTAGTCTCATTTACTTTTTGCTTTGAAAACAAACACCCAAGTAGACATGAGTTACTATCTTTTCTTTCTTTGAGATTTAGTGGTGAACTCTCTTCTTCCATGGAGTAGGGCTGTAATCGAGTCAAGCCGAGCTTGAGCTTGACAGAGATTGAGCTCGACTTGAAAATTATAAAGCACTTTGAACTTGGCTTGATTGCTTGACGAGCTTTAACTTATATTTACTCATCACGCAAATACTATTTATTCGTGATAGGTTATGAGGATTTTTTTAATTTAATTTTAGATGTGCGTGAGTGGTTTTGTTACCATATTTCAACAACGTACATTGAATAAAACTAGTTGTATTTGTTCTAGCAACGCAAAGTTCAGGTCAGCGCTTCGGTATCGGGTTGTCGAGGTTTCACAAGTCGTTTAAGCCACGTACACTATATTAGAGTTGAGGACTCATCATTAGAAGTATTTGTTCAAACGCGGTGGAGTGTAAAGTTTAGTTTGTTGTTGGTGTCGTAGTTTACTTTATCTTTTTCGGAATGCAACTTAACGACCACTTAATAAAATTAAACTTGAATGCAATCCAACTACTACACTACTTGAGATATAATATAACTAACCCTCCCACTTTTATTCCCATACAACAATCAAAATACCAAGAAATCAATCACATGTAAATGAAGACATTACTTGGAACAAAAATAACCCCCTAGCTAGTCACAACAAAGAATCTATGTCATACGTAAAGCCAACACGGAGCAGATTTGTAACTAAAAAGCATGAGAATATTTGTAACAATCGATAGGCTTAGTTAATCTCACACATGTGTAACAACATTAAACCATAAGATGGAAAGAGACTGTGTTGGACCTAGGAAATTTGATTACAGGGGGCATCAATACAATAATATTTATTATATACATGTGAATAAGTTTATAAAATACTTTTTACTAGTAATTTTCTTGGGATCTCCAGTCAACTGGGTTAGGTTTTCCTTCATATAAACTTATTCCTTTAAGGGCTTTAGTCACATTCCTTTAGACGACTCTCTAACCAACTCTCTGCTTAAGCCTTTCGTAAGCGGATCCACGATGTTATCCATTGACTTTACGTAGTCAATCGTGATAACTCTATTTGAGAGTAGTTGTCGCACCAATCACCGTCTATGATGAATATGTCTCGACTTACCGTTTTACATTGTGATATGAGCTCTATCAAAATTCAATTGACTATCACACTTTATAAACATGACCGTTACCGATTTACGCCATCTTGGTATGTCCTTTACGGATTAACGTAAATATCCCGCATATTCTATAAATTTATCTTAAATGATAAATTCAGATTTCATCATAGATTTAGCTATAAGCGTCTGTTTGAAATACTTTCAAGATTTCTAAGACATAGCTTCCCACTTAGCGTAAATACATCCGCTCTAGTGGATCTAGATTCATATATATGAGAATCCGTATTTGTATTACTCTATCATTTGATAGCAGGAGGATATCTTCCATAATGCAATCATAGTACTCATGTAATACTTATTCAAATGGTCCCCACTTAAATTACTGGTATATCTAATTAACCTAGCTATAAGTTCTAAATCAGGTCAGACGCACGTCATTAAACACATAAGATGCCCAATATTCTTTGAGTATTCAAAATGGGCAACATCTTTAGATTAAAAGATGTCATTGAATTCTAGCTAGGCCGGAATCCCCCACATTGAACCTTTCAAGAATATTGTACACTATCGGATCTACACAATAATTCCGAATCACACTCAAATAACACAAGATAAATACAATAAGGTTTGGTACTTAGAAGAAAAGAGGAGAGACACTAATTAACAATTCATTTCATGAAGATTATGGATGTTCTTCTCTGCACTTGAATGAGATGGGAAGAGTTATGAAAAAAAGATTCAGAACAAGAACTAAGTAATGTTAGTGATCAAGAGTTTTAGTGAGAGAAAGAAGTTGTAGAGAGAGAAAGAATAGACTAAAAAATTTCATGCAAAGATGAATGATTTTCAGCAAGGGGTGGACCAGTATTTATAGACAGGAAAAAACCAACGGTAACTGGTGGTGGTCCCGGCGGTCCTGTGGGATCCCGTAATCACTTCATAACATATAACATACACGAATCAAACTAGAAAAGAGAAAGAGAGTGAGTTGAACTTTTAGAGAGAGAAAGAAGAGAGAGAGAGAGATATGAGAGAAAATAGAAAAAGATATTATTTAGAAATTGAATAACTTAGCTTTTTCTAAATAAGAAAAAGCTTATATACCTCGTCACGTTAAAGGTACGCGCGGGATATTTAACTAGGATCCGGGCTCAGGTTTTGCTTAGGATTAAACCCGAAACATATACAATATTAGATTCACTATCGAGCCCGATTCTCGATAATATCCTATTACAACGTTAACTAATTAGAGACCGAAGCTCCATCGTAGAGTGACCGAGCTTCCTTGTTCGACTCAATAAATTGAGGCTAACACCTTATCAATAGACCTTGTCTTTAAAGAGGCAACCTTGGAGAGAGTTTTGGCTGCTTCAAGAGTGTTTGGACTTATGTCTTCCTCTTGTTCCTCCCTTGAAGCTTTTACCTTTGTTGTAAAAGGAGTAACCAATCCTTGTACTGAAGAATCTTGAGGATCATCTTGACTTTTCCTCCCTTGAGCCTCAAGTTCTTCCTCCTCTGAATCTGTCAAAACCAAATTCCTCTTTTTCATAAACCCTTCCAACTTCTTCACCTTCTTGACTAGCTTTACTATTGCATTTCCCATGGTTAGCTTGGTTTGTTTGAGATCCAATTCCAAGCTATCAATTCTTGAAATCAACTTAGGAACTGCTTGAAGCAAATCATCCATAGGCATGTGACTTGGAACCTGTTCTTGTGAGGGTGAGAAGTGATGGTGGACAGGAGAGTGCTCCTCATAGATGTGCTCATCTGTTGTAGGTTCAGGCTCAGGTGGTGGTGGTGGTGGGGATGTAGGTGTAAGAATAGGTGGTGGTGTTGATGTAGGTGTAGGAATAGGTGGTGGTGTTGGTGTAGGGATAGGTGGTGGTGTTGGTGTAGGGATAGGTGGTGGTGTTGGTGTAGGAATAGGTGGTGGTGTTGGTGCTTGAGGTGTTGATGAGGAGGGTTGGGATTGAGCCACAACAGCATTTTTGTGTCCTGCAATAGGGTTAGTAGCAACAAGTAACATAGAAGGCAATAAAGGTCTTGGTGCCCCCCTAAAACCCCTTT